>JFFI01000399.1:0-58398 GCA_001563125.1 Colletotrichum salicis
GGCCTGCCCTTCCCAATGCTGCACGGTAACATGCCATGGCATGAACCGGGAAACGTGAGGAGCGGAGATGCAGATGCAGTCAAACAGGGCTGCTTGATGATGGGGCACCACCTTACTGGATAACGAGACTTTGAGGACTCGGAGGAAAAGGCGAGCTGGGCCACTCACCAACCAACCAACCCTTTCTTCGATCGCCCTTCAGTTTTTTTGGTCGCCTCCCATCGACGCCATCCGCGAACCATCGCCCATCCTGCAGATAAACTCGCATGCCCCTCTGCATCTCTCAACTCTCACGCTTTTCTCGCCGTCAGCCATGGGCAAATTCTCTAATCACATCGTTCATCCTCAGCCAAGCCAAGATTTCTTCTCCGCCATAGAAAGACCTTCAAGCCTCATACGCACAACGTAAGTGTGAGAATGTAGAATGCATCCCACGTGAACGTCTTCTGTATGTAAGGTGAGGCGACATGAGAACGAGGATGAGGAAGGAAGGGGAAGCACAGCGCAGTGCAGCGGCACTGCAGTACCGCGTGGTTTCTGTATCCTGCACGGATCGGCCGTCGTGTAAGGTCAATCTATATTCAGCCGACGGTTCAAAAAAAAAAAAGGTTGGTGTGTGATGTGTGGTGTGTTTCCTCCAAGCCGCTTGTATTCGCGCAAATTCTCACGGACACACATATGCGCACACAACACGCCTAAAGCTCGCTCTCGTGTCGTGTCGCCCGTCAATCCCGCCTCGTATATTTTTCCTACTCTTGTAGAACTCGACTTTTAAAAAAGACCACGCTGCTCATATGCTGTACTCATCCTACCTCGGAAAATATACCAATGGCTGAACCAAATTGACCAACTCGGGGAGGATGACAAGCAAGGCAAGGCAAGGTAAGGCAGAGGCGAAGGCACAAGCACTCGTGAACGAAAGATCCGAAAGCTGCACGACATCGCCCCAGCCCAGGCAGCTGCCCGCGCCAGGCAGGCCAGGCCGTCAGCCCAGTCTTCACTCAGCCCCAGTTCCGACACGGAGCATTTGGTGATGATGATGTAGTGTTCTTTGCTGGTGAAATTTTTGCTCGCAGTGTGACGACAGCGCGATGTGACAATGATCACAAAACTCACATCTCATACTCATCTTCCAGAGATAGGGCCTAATCTCACACACACACACACACACACACACCACTCATTGCTTCTGCGACGTCAAATTGGAAGGCCAAGACGCAAAAGTCAAACTCACAAGTCGCACCAAGAGGTCGATCCTTCTGTGCCATTTTCCACCACGACGCTAAGGCAGTGACGATGTTTGACCGCCTAGATGGTCCCAAAGACTTGACTACAAGTCTCTTCTTCGGGGCCTTGTCCTTGTACTCGGTATCATCGCGCGATACAGATGCATGTCAGATGGGTGAAAGTGAGGGGTCGACGGAGAGGATGAGGGGCCACAAAGCAAGTAAAGGCGAAAAGGCCAAATATCTAGTGTACGAAGGGAGAAAGTTCTGATATTTTATCGTCATCTTGTAATAGCAGCTAGCCATTATATACCCGTAGCTTTGGACGTTCAGTCCTCTCTGTACGTTTCCTTGATTCCGTACCTGGTGTTCCGTTCCTGTATTCGCGTCAAACAAAAATGAAGAAAAGAAAAAGTGTACAAACTTGATGAGCAAGATACCCCGTCGTTGTCGTGATGATAGTATGTTTCCTCGTCCCGGCCGTCCTCGCATGCCATGCCATACCATACCATGCCCCGCCCCATCCCCCAACTCTTATCCCAGTGGACACGATATGAACGCCGATTAATCATGCAAAGTTGAACGCCATTGCCAGCCGTTTATACGAGGCAGAGGCCGCGCCGTTTTTCCCCCAACCACCGACTCCCCTCTCTCTCTTCTTGATTGATCCTGATTGCCGTTTGGTGTACTCGCAGCGTCGGTGAGCTAGTCAAAGTTCTTTCCCGCTCGTCTAATTCCCCCGCCGACCCATGAGTTCCCGCCGTCTAGCCAAAGATTTTGAGAAATCCCCAAATACCAGCCCCGCTGAGGACCGGGATCGTCAAGTTATCGTCCCAGCCAAAAATGTCCACCACCTCACTGGCGGCCGCCACAAATCCAGACCACAGACCCATGACTCCGAGCGCTAGCGGTCCGGTGATGGTAGCCTGAGCGTCCGAAAGCCCCACGGCGCTTGCGATGGTGCGGGGTAGATGCAGCGCGCCGGTGAACATGAAGGGATAATTCTCGTCGCCGGGAAAAGGTCCCGTCCTCGGTGCGAGCCATCCCCAGAAGAAGTACGACGAGGCGACGCCGACGAGGAAGGCGGCCGTAGAGCCTGCGAGCGACTTGCCGCGGCGAATGCGCGGGGTATAAGCGCCGTACATGCGTCCAAAGGTGCTGGCGGCGGTATCGCACCAGCTGAGCAGGAGGATGGCCATCACGCCGACGTCCTTGGGCATGAAGCGCATGGAAATCCACGCGCCGAGCAGGTACCAGATGACTCCGTTCCACCCGGCATATTCGCTTTCGCGCATCAGCGCGCCGAGGACCGAGACGTAGAATCGGTTGAAGGAGGCGTAGTTGTGACGGAGGCAGTCGGCGGTCGTGATGGGCATCAGCGCAGCAAAGAGCCACGGTGCGACGGAGCTTGTCTGAATACCCGAGACGTAGAGCCACAGCGTGAAGAAACCGATCGAGACGTGCAAGATCTTCCTGGGTACCTCGTGCTTGTGTACAAAGGTCCGCCACTTCCTGTGAATCGGTATCAAGCCCAGCGGACTCGGGCTTCGACTGAAATCGCGCCAGCTCCAACCCGTAGGAGCGGCAGAGGGAGGGGCCAGGTGGCCATTGGCGGTCGTAGCTTTGGCGTTGCCGTTCGCTTCGCCGTTGGTGGTGACTTCGTTCGTGATCGGTTCGCTCGGGATGATGGGCGATTTGCCCCTCTTGCTCTGCGACTTGACCGTGGTCATGGGCGTGATTCGGCTGGATTCGATGGGCGACCGACTTCTCGTGCGCGATCTACGCATTGTCGATGGCTCGTAGTCATCCTCCTCTGCCCGCTCCTCCAGCGGCTGGGGGGTTGTCCGCCGCTTCTTCGCCGCAGACCTCGTCACCGGGCCAAAGTAGTTATCTTGTGACGCTGCATCTATCTCTGAAGGTGTCGGGCTGGGGGAGATAACCCGCGGGGTGGAGGGTATGGCGCGGACGGACGACATGTTGTAAGGGAAGGGCGGGAGGGCAGGACAAGCGACAGCTCCCGTGAAGAGGCGTTGGAAGGGCAAGAAGAGTCGTCTCAGCGGCCAGAGTGAGGAGTGGAGATGCTTGTCTCTTCTAGATAAACGGGAGTCGTGGGGGTCCAAGGCGAGAGAGACGGAGGCGGAGTCGGCGCGGGCGTGGGTGTCGAAGATGGTGAAGGGTGCGGCCGGTGAACAGCGATTACCAGTATTCCTTCGATGGCTATGCTGCTGGGCCTGGGGTTCGAGGATGGAGGCTGTTTGGGCTATAGGATCCAGGGTGATGTTTGAGAATGCAGCAGAGAGCAACTCCGCCGCATATTGAGCCGGGTTGGTACGGGGGGGAAGAAGACCACGGAGACATGCGGTCGGTCAGCAGGCAGCGTGACATGTGTTTAAGGACAAGGTGTTTGAGCCGGATCGTCGGTGTCTTGTTGTGCTGCGAGTCTGCCGATTCCTGGGACGGGGAGAGATGATTTTTCGCGGGCCAAGGTACCGAGTACTTGTAGCGACGTATCCAAACGGTGTTCGGGAACCGGCCGCACTGTTACTTTGGTAAGCCGTCTTACCTTTTTGGTAGAACCTAAGAACCTCTGACTTTGAGCCTTAACCTCTTAACCTAAGGTTATTACTTACGGTGCCTGAGGACCTCAAGGAGCTTCCTCTAGGAACCCTTGAGGATGTTGAAATGTAATTCCCGTTTCTCCTTCATCCATTTTCAACATGGAAATTAAACAATCAACCGTTGCGGTTTCTTGGGTTCTCATGAGATATTAGCACAGGCAAGAATCAAGGATCACCCAAAGACAACCGACGGATGAACCACAGTCTGAACCAAACCGCAACACAGTGTGCCGAGGCCCGAATGACCTACGCCCCGAATCCCACTCCAAAATGTCCGGTGCACGCGACTACCCAGGAATGGCCGGCCTGTCGGGCGCACCGCTGCACTCCAAGTCCATTTGGCAGGGGTTTTATAAGGGTACGATTCAATCTGTGGTGGTTTTTTTTTTCCCTCTCGTTCCCTCCTCAGTGGGCTGCGCTACGCCGTTAATTGCTGCAAGCATGTGAAGCCATCTCCGGCCGTCCCGCCGGTTCCATGTCCTTCTCAGGCGTGGCTCCTCCTTTCTCTGCGCGCCGGGTGGGTTCGACCGGTGGATGCACTTCGTCCCGTCTCTCCGCTGCCGAGCTGCCTTATGTAGGCAGCCTGTACTCGGTACGTGAACAAAGTGACAAGAGACATGCAACTGTGCTTCTTCCTTGATTTCCAGACCGCTCAACTGTGGTGCACTTGCAAAAACGGGCTGAAAGTTTTGGGCGGCATGTCAAGGCGAGTGGCTGAGGACGGTTGGGGGGTCAGTCGGGATGATATCACACTGTCTTTGTCCGTGGGCGGTCGGACAGAGACATGGCGCCAAGGAGGCCTCGAATGCTGTCACTGCCCCACGTGAGCACACCCACCCTCTGATAAGATAAGATAGCATCATATCAAGTATCGATAACGATAACGAAAAAAGTTTCTGGAAATCAAGCCCCTCCAGCTCGGACGGCATTGAAGTCGCATGCTGGCGCAAATCCTCGCTTTGCTTGACGTCCTTTCGATATTTGCCCCAGACCAATTGAATCATGGCGCCCGAAGAGAAGAAGAAGGACCCTAGGGCCTGGAGAGGTCTCACACCTCCCTTGGCTGAGTACGATCTCCCACCACTCTACGCTCTCTACTTCATCTAGCTGACATTCGCGCAGATGGATCCTCGACTTCGTGTCCAGCCAAGGCTTTCAGCGCATGACGCCCGTCCAAGCAGCATGTCTGCCACAGTTCCTCGGAAACAAGGACGTCGTAGTCGAGGTAAAGACGACACCAGCTATCCTACTAAATACGAATACTAACTGTCCCAGGCTGTCACCGGCAGTGGTAAAACGCTTGCCTTCCTCCTCCCGATCGTCCAGAAGCTCATGCGCCTCTCCGAACCGACGAAGCGCGGCCATGTTTTTTCCATCATCGTCTCCCCGACCCGCGAACTCGCTATCCAGATCCATACCGTTCTCCAGTCCCTCGTCGGCTTCCACCCCCCGTCCGCCGAGATCCTGCCCCACCTCAAGGAAGACGACAAGCGCCCCGACACAACGGTGCCGGTTATTGTCCCTCAGTTGCTCGTCGGCGGAATGACTACCACACAGCAAGATCTCAGCTACTTTGTCAGACATGCGCCCAACATCTTGGTCTCGACACCCGGTAGACTTGTTGAGCTTCTTGCGTCCCCGCATGTTCACTGCACATCTGCCACGTTCGAAATGCTGGTTCTCGACGAGGCGGACCGTCTGCTGGATATGGGCTTCAAGCAGGATATCCAGAGAATTTTGGGATACCTGCCGAAGCAGAGGAGAACGGGCTTGTTCAGCGCTTCCGTCTCCGAGGCAGTGTCACAGATCATCACCGTTGGTCTGAGAAACCCAGTCAAGATTGCAGTGCGCGTGAAGAGCTTAAGGGAAGGAGGAATCATCGAGAACCGGAAAACGCCCATCAGTCTTCAAATGTCTTACCTTGTTACGCCAGCAAGCCAGAAACTCCCGGCATTGAGCAAGATCCTCGAGAACCTCAATCCCCGGCCACAACGCAGCATCGTCTTCTTGTCGTCCTGCGCTGCCGTCGACTACTTCCAGCACGTCCTCCCCACCATCATGCCGGAAGGCTTTACACTTGTGCCCCTGCACGGAAAGCTGCCCCCCAAGGCAAGAGAGAAGAGTTTCAACAAGTTTGTCAACTCAGTATCACCATCCGTGTTACTGTGCACAGATATCGCGGCAAGAGGTCTCGACATCCCGCAGGTAGACTTTGTCTGCCAGGTCGATCCCCCTTCAGATCCCAAGGTCTTCATCCACAGGAGCGGACGTGCAGGAAGAGCAGGCAGAAAAGGGCTGTCAGTCGTATTCCTGCAGCCCGGTCACGAAGAGGACTACATTCCCTTCCTGGAAGTCCGCAAGACACCCATCTTCCCCCTGACGAAACCCGAGATCACCATCACCGAAGAAGAAGCCAACGAGGCGTCAGAAAAGTTCCGCGACGTCCTCCGCAGCGACCGCGCCTACCACGACAAGGCGCAACGAGCTTTCGTGAGCTGGGTGCGCAGTTACAACGCTCACCTGACGACGTCCATCTTCCGTGTCAAGGACCTCGACTGGGCCGACCTCGGCAAGGCGTGGGGTCTACTCCGTCTGCCGCGCATGCCCGAGACGAAGAACTGGGAGGGAGACAAGTGGCTCGGCAACGAGGACTTTGACTGGGAGAACTTCACGTACCAGGACAAGACGAGAGAGGCTGCGAGGTTAGCGGCGGCGGAGGCAGAGCGTAACGGCGAGAAGGCGGCAGCCGCGGATGAGGTGAAGCGCAAGCGCAAGACCAACGAGGCGTGGAGCAAGCAGACGGAGAGAGATGACGTGCGGGTGGAGCGCCGCGACAAGAGGAGACGCAAGAGGGAGGCTGAGCGAATGTCTACCATGACGGAGGACGAGAAGATCAAGGCGATGGAGCTGAATGAGATGATTGCGGAGATTAGGAAAAAGAACCAGGCCACGGCGGCGGCTGGCGGGAAGGACGATGAGTTTGAGGGGTTCGATGATTAAAAGCGTCTATTGTATGACTATCTACTGATGTCGTTAAACTCCTGTCCGGGGAATTTCCGGCTCAAGCTTGGGTGGAGGATGTGGAGGCGATACCCCCCGCGAACGCTTTTTTGGCCTCACGCGATGCAATCTCACGAGACTCTCTCTTCCGTCCGCCCCATTCTATCTCCGTTCCTCGTCGCCAACCCTTTCGGCTTTGAGTTCTATGTTTCCACAGCGGAGTCGAGGCCAAATAAAATTCACACAAGAATGAGTCACCCTCCACACTGGCCCTTCTTAAACAGAAACAGCGAGGTTCATCTTCATCAAGCAGCGCAAATACAAGCACAATAGCTCAGGGGTAGAGCGCTGGGCTCATAACCCAGAGGTCCCTGGATCGAAACCAGGTTGTGCTATCAAATCTTTTGCTGTTTGAGGTCAGGAATTACTTTATATATTCCGGGTTTTGTACATTGTTTCTCTTTTGCCATTATCCCCCATCTTCACCGCCGTCTATGGAATCGCCGCCTATGCACATCTGAAATACAAAACAAAGATTTCCAGAGATTGTGGGCCACGTTCCTCGCGTCGGGGCCTTGCGAGGAAGATGTTTGCACAGCTTCTAGGCGATCTTGCCCATTGTTTCTCATGACTTAAGCATGGTGGCCTCCTAAATGATATGAGGCATAGGTTCCAGTCGGCCAGCCTGGTCGTGAGGCAGACTCGTTACTAGGAGACCTGTTCATCTCCGTCTCAAAGCCAATTATCGTCCGAGATCTCCAGATAGAACCAGGTGCCGGCCAAGGAGGTTGCTCGTAATGAGGCGTGTGGTTCGGTGTGACCATGCGTCGTCGGTACAATGGGATTATGGCTGGTTCATCTCATGTTAGTGTGAGTCTTGTTGGAGAGTTGGAATTCTGCTGTTCTTACCCTGCCTCGGCTTTTGTCTCTTGCTAATACAAGATCTCCAGAGGATGAAACACGTAGACGGTAACCCTACAAACAGGGCTACAATACCAACGATGGCTTCGAGGGTCATCTGCATAGCTTGACTGGTGGTGTATAAGAGTTTCGGTCTAAGAATGCGAGGATCAAAGTTCCACGAAAGCTTGTGCCGGACTAATAGTTGGACACAGAATATAGAAAGGTAGAAGAGTCAAAGACAGCATGGGAAAGACGTCGCAAAGCTGCCTCTGTGGTGTCTTCTTATATTCGAAACCACAGGCCGTGGCATATCGTTTCTCGATTGACATTCATGGTAGAACTGCCAGACGCCTTCCTTGAGCCGGGTTTTCTGACTTCGGTCGCGACGAATTCAATACGACAACGGTCTTGGAGACTTGAGACTTTCATATGTCGGAGGGGAGGTCTTCGACAGGCGGGCATCCCACTACCAACACCAAGTTTTCCGACTTTGGCCTGAGCCAATGGATTGCTTCGAAATATATCCCCGTGAATAGACGTAAGGCTTTTCACTGCCACGATATTTCCTGCATGTAACATCGAATTGCAGCACCTTTTTCAGACACCGGCTCCAGCCAATTGATTCGGATTATCGACAGGGGGGCACATCCACATCGGACTATGTTGGTGCGTATGCACGCCGCGAATCGGTCGGTGAGCACACACCAATGATGGGCTTTCAGACTTCGGCTCTGACCAATGACACCCTGTTGCTGCTGTCAGCTTCGACTGTTTTTCAGATATCGGCTTCGACCAATTATGACTAGATTTCCTGCGGTGCAGTCACCCTAGGCTACCTGGTATATATGACAAAGCTCCGTCTCCCACGCTTATCCTCCTCCTCTGTAACTCCTCTGCTTCCATCCAGACTGAAACCGTCATGTGATAGCAGTAGACATCAACAGCCGGGAGACACCAGAACAAGCAACAAATCTCGACTTTACCAAAATGTCATCCTCCAGGAAGCGTCACTCGGACGAAGATTGGCTCCAGCATCGAGCTACAATCCATCGCATGTTCCTGCAAGAATCAGCTTCGTTCAGCGAGGTTATGCGAAAACTCGAGGAAGACGGCTTTCCTGTAACGTAAGTCAAGCCGGTGGTGTGTGCCCATTCTCAGCTTCTCACATCACAGGTATTAGGAAATCGCAGCTTGAGTACAAGCTGAGGGTCTGGGGCCTCCGTAGGAGGATCCCAAAGAACAAGACTGAGATCTTGTGGCAGTTCATCGATGATGGCCTGACCAAACGAGAGAAACAAGGCAAACTTAGCGAAGTTATTCATGAAGGCAATGTAATCGTATCAGCCAGGGTCAGAAAGGAGAGAAGTCGATACCAGCGAACATCGCTAGAAAATTATCTGCAAGGTAGGAACTTATGTGACTTGCTCCTCCTACGTTTACTAAGTACTCCCATCTGCATGCAGGGTCTTCAAGTCCCCAGACGCCTCCTGGGTTCAACATTACGGTGTGCACGCCAGAACCTCAATCTATGAAGTTTGTGTGGCCAAGAGGCCTTCCTTGGCTGGAATTTCAGACCAAGTTTCCAGAGCATAAGAAATAGTCGGCGCCGATTTCTAATGTTCACTTCGTTAACGATCCTCACAGTTTTTCGAGCTCGCGGGTCGTACACGACAACTGTATCGGCCAGTCGTCTTTCAATGTTTCCTGCAGATCTCGCTGTGTTGAAGATCTTTAGTCTGTCAGAGTCAAGAGCTAAATCGAATGTCGCACTTCTTACCGCCAAACTGGCTTCTATGATGCCGGAGAGGAAAGAGAGCGAGAGCATCAGTATGGCACAGGCTATGCTCAAAGCACCTAATCGATGTACGATGCCCGAACACTATAAATTCATCATTTACCGGATTTCAAACAACATGGAAGGCTTTGGAAACGGCACCAGCAAGAGCCTCTCCCGTTGGCTTTGGATAGTCAACGTGCTTGAAAATTCGGGCATAAGGAGTTCGAAACTCCCGATCGGGGAGAATTCAGGTCCGACAGTGAACGCATTTGCCGAGAAGCTGTTACAGAACGCCATGCTCATGATGGGCGAAATCAAGGATCAAGACCGATGGGGGTACCAGGAGGAGGAGTCAGATTCAGATCTTGAGGGGTTTGAGACAGAAGTGGAAAATACGGATAGATGGGGGCTCGAGTTGACAAGAACCAAAAACGTTGTACTTTGCTTGCTGTCCTCGGGGCAAGACCCAAACATATGGGGCTTGAGAGAGAGAAACAATCTTTCCCCGAATTTTACACCGCTACAGCTAGCCTTGTTGAATAGGGACGCAAACTTCGCGCTTCAGCTGCTGGATGCAGGTGCCGACCCAAGATTCTCATATACAGGATCCAACCAAGTCCTGGAAGAGATGCAGACGTCTAGCTTTGACCACGAACACAAGCTGGTCTTCAAGCGCTTTGCAGATTCCGGCCTCTCCTTGGATGAAGGGCCTGATGTAGGTGGCGTTTCCGCTTTGATGCGCGCCGTTGATAACGGTAACCTAAGTATGGCTGAGATTCTCGTCCAATCTGGAGCGAATGTCTTATGGAGTATAGAATACCGTGTTCTCAACGGCACTTTCAGGAAAATCAACGTTCTCGGGTGCGCAGCCGCCATCGGTCGGGAAGAGAGGGCCATGGAACTCCTCAGGCTCTTGACAGATCACGCACATTCAACATATCCATCAAAGCCATTAGCGGAATTTTTCGAATCGGACGTTGTTATGAATGCTTCCTCAAAGGGACACGTCTCAGTGCTCAATTTTCTTCACGAGATTGAGTATGACATTGCCGGTGTCGAAAGCGGAGGCCTCACTGCATTGCACATGGCTGCGTACCTGGGGCGCCACCGTGCCTGCAAGGCTCTTCTCGATTACGGCTCATTTGTAGACGGACCACATCCATCGACCAAATACCCGACTCCTATCATCCTTGCAGCGTTGGAAGGACACGAGGACGTTGTCGAGCTTCTACATCAGGCAGGGGCTGATCTCAGCACCAGCTTTGTTTTCGAGGCCAACGACTGTTCTTCGATGAAGTGGCGCTGGGAAACCTACCCTCTAAGTCAGAGATTAGCTGAACTTACTCGCCATTTGGGGGATTGTTCCATCAACCCAGCAGGCGCCGCCATTTTCGGGCACTATTGTATGAGCTACAAGAGCCACTGGGGTAACCCAATATACAAGTACCTAGCAAAGCATGGTGCCAGGTTACCAGATTGGGCTGCATACCATGGTGCCTGCACAGGGCAGCTCAGCTTGGTCAAGATTGCTCTAGGAGAAAATGCTAAAGTCAACGTCAACTGGCTAGGTCGAGACAAGAAGACACTGCTACAGATCTTGCTCTCAAGTGGTCTCGAAGAAATAGAGAGTGATATTCAAAGACCTTCGGTGGCAGACTACATAGTGGGTCTCTGTTTGGAAATCTTGGGCGCTGGTGCTGTTTTGGTGGGCGATGAGGCTCCAGGGGCAGTACTCCTGGGAAACTGGAGTCTTGTCGAGACTATCTTGCACCACGATTTAGGGAAAAACTTACAGGGAAACAATGGCATGTCTTTACTTGAGGCGGTATTTCTCTTAGGGCTTGGTTGCATGATACAGTACGCATTTGAGAGGAATCCCGAAGCATACGACGGAAGCGCGCTTTGTGCGGCTGTTCTCTTCGCATCAGAGCACAAAAGTCTGAAGCATCTCGAGAGGCTTTTTCGAACCCGTCAAAATCTCGAATCCCCGCCACTATTGGAGGGCACAGCCATAGGTCTAGCTGTCTGGAGCGCCGATACGGAAGTGCTGAGAACAATGTGCTGCCATTTCGGGAGACCATCTGCAGCACTTTGTCCTGTCGCCTCTCTGACCTCTGTAGCAAACCGTATTGCGATCTTCAATCGTACTTTGGTTTAGCAATGATTGGAGCGGCACGTGCTGGTTGGAGGTGCAGATATCCGCAGCCGCCGTTTTGGCATCGAAAGGACCTCCAACTTATCGATCCGCTACTTTTCATTCTACAATCGCCAAGAAGCAATCAGAAGCTCCAAAAACTTGGATTTCGCGCTGAAGAGCACTCAATATACATCGCCTTTAACATTGACAGCGAGGAAGTGCTCGAAATTCAACTAGGTCCCAACAGAAAGCAGGTCAACGACGACTTATTGATTCTTGCCTCAAGCGGTGGAGACTTGGTTGACGAGGAGGAAAAGCCTACCGTTTCTTATATGGAAATATTTAGAGGGAGAAGCTTGTTGCAGAAGGCCGTAGAAGATGGAAACCTTGAGAGGATAGAAGGTCTTGTCATGGAAAGTACCAAAGTCAACGAGCCAGCGGCGACGAATTCCGGTGCCACAGCTTTACAGCTAGCTGCGATCACAGGACGAATTGGAATCGCAAAGATGTTGATAGAGTTTGGGGCTAACGTTGACGCACCTCGTGCTCTCAAGAACGAAAGAACAGCTCTGGAAGGCGCGGCTGAGCATGGGAGGATAGACATGATCCAGCTCCTCTTGAGTATGGGAGCTGGAACAGGTGGGAGAGGCCGACTGCAATATATGCGAGCAATCAAATTTGCAGAGCGCGAAGGGCATAAGGTTGCGCCGAACATGCTAAGGGAATACCGCGATTGGACCGTCGATGATCACAACTTGTGGCGTGAGTTGGAAGTCGTTGCGAAAGATTGGGATCTTTTCTTGGAAGATTTTTTCTTCGACGACGAGGCCCGAATCAAGGTTGAAGATGGAAAAGATACACTAGGGGGCGTCATAAGGTGACAGGAGTTTGGAAGGCGTTGCAATAACGGAGTTGGAAACAGAGTCCAACTGGGCATGGACAATGTTACTGGCGAAAAGTGGCCCGTTACGATCGATCCTCTTGAAGGGACTACAAGGCATGAGGCTGGATTTCGGTGTGTTGGCGTTTAGTGACTCTTGGTCCTTTGTTTTGATATGTTTCTTGCTTATCAGTGAATGTGTAAATGGAATCTATTGAAGCAAATGCAAATATATCAGCATCTTGAGAGCCACTCTTAACCTGAGGAAACAGGACCTCCAAAGAAGCCTGCCTGAACACCACCAAGAGCTTGCTCATATCCAATACATTTTACTTGGATTCCCGCAGTAAAGAAGCCCAACAGTGCTACTAGCCGTCGGGATTGAGTGATCTTGTCGGAAACCCAAGCATGATACGGAACACGGCGCCTACTTTGACAGGTGCTGATACTGCAGCCGTTGACAAACTCTGTTCCTCCCTGCCCGTTCACGTCGAGTACGAGACTAGGTACATGTAACTTGTTGTGAGAACCGGAACCTGTATGGAAGGCTGCTCGAGAAGGATTGACTGCCAGACCCTATCTCACGAGCGCCCCGAAGCGAGAAAAGTAAGTCTAGGGTAGGAGCGATATCATGCTCGAAATCGAGAACAACCACGCATTCTGAAGAGCCTATTACTGATTGTGCAAGATCCAGACACTTCAAAAACGGATTGTTCAATAATCACAACAGACGACAAGTTGACGACGACGTTCTGAACAACAACAGCTATCCAGAACCGGAGCACATATCCCGTGATCAACCGCAAAGCAGAAGCATGTGCATCACAAGAGGAAACAAACCAGACGATCCCAACAACACACACACACATATGCCAACCACCGCGCCGCCAGAAACCAACGCACCTCAAAGATCTAAACCTCACTCAACAACCTCACGGACAACATCCCGCTCTCCATCGGAAGCTCCCGCCAATACTTCGGCAGTTACACCCCACAACCGTCCCCTCCCAACCCAGCAATTCTGCATATCACGCATCCATAAACTAAAGCAGGGTGATCAATACTCGCTCTAACTATCCAGGTCAAACCAAACCTTTGCATTACCCGCATCTCCGCCGATCACATCTCAATCCAGACCAGATGCAGTCTACAAAGTCTGCAACTGCCTCCGCCTTAGGAAGTCTCCTTCTCGCCTTCCCGATCGGGATCGAGAGAACCTGTGACGTTTAAACTTGCTCAGACGTCGCAGCGAATGATTAAAGAGGAAGAAACGCTCCGAAGTGGGATGATGGGGTTCATATTTCCTCCTTTGCTACACTACTGTATCGATTTTGTCCAACGTGACTCTGAGACAATGGCGGTGAAGCTGCAAGAGAGAGACAACGGGGTTTCCCGCAAGGCGCGCTTAATACCCTTCTTCGCAATAGACTCAACCTTAATTCGTGCAGACTGCAGTTTGCAGAAGCGCGCCCCTCTATTTGTCCTCTCAAAACTCCTCTCCCCCGCCAGGCTCCATTCAATCCATCTTGTCTCTTTTCGAACAGACCTGCATCAGGTAGGTGAGTATAGTGCGCAGTGGAGCCCCGGCGGGTTCCAGGTCAGTGTACTCCATAGTCCACCGTCGAACACGCCTGCAATATCTAGCCTGCATATGTGATGCCGGTAAATACCTGCAATGAGCAAGCTGTTGAGACAAGGCGGTACGGTGGGAACAAGAGGGCCGCTGTCAAAGCGGGAGGGAAGCGGGTGGATTGAGACAGGCGACCTCTTCCCCCTCCCCATCACATTACATCGCTTGCGGTATGCTCGCGTACGAAGTAGACTGGACCAAATTGTTGTTGCCCATGGCCTTAATAGGGCGATCTGCCGAATATAGCTTCATAGCGCATCCACTCCAGTCTTCCGCATCACCAGTCGCCCGCTGTTTGACCGGTATTCTTGTTTTGAGTTCATGACGGCGGGGTCTATAAACCAGCCAGCTTATTAACTCATGGGCAGCAAGGCAGTACAAAAAAGCCGCGGGCAATGAATGGGCATTGGCATATACCCTCAATCAATCCCACGGCGGCAGATTGACGCATCCCCCATGCCTCAGCTCGCGTGGTCGGCTGGGCCTCTCTTCACTTCCTTGTCTTGGCAGCTCTTGGTGTGCTACGACCCATCCTGCTGCAACCCCAGGACCAGCCAGCCCCAGGACCAGCCAGCCCCAGGACCAGCCAGCCCCAGGGGATTCGAGAGGGGAGGAGAGAACTGGGCAACTGCCCACCACTTTTTCTGCCCATGGGTTGCAACAGTCGCCGTGCCGGTGGATCTCGAACCCCAAAGGTGCGATGAGGTTTATTAACACCCGTTCTATAAGATCTTGACAATAAGCAATCGCGACAGATGTTTGACAAAGTGACTAGATAACGAAAGACGGTGTGACGGGCGAGGTTGCACCGTCGCATACACGTGCGATTAGCCCGCGGCCCGCTGACACTTGATGAACCCCCAGAACCCTGGCGAACGAGAGCGCGGGTGTTGCGTCTACTGCAACCACTCAGCGGGATACTCGCCGGGATCACTATATGATCGGAAGCAATGTCGCTGAGGAATACTGGGAGAACATACTGCCGCGCTCGTTGAACCGGAGACTGGCCGAGGCACGTCTATCAGACTCATAGAGGGTGCCGAAGACCGACCAGATGACAAATGTGACGAGGGTGTCGTTTCTGGTCAGCGTACTGCGTCGCTGCGCCGACGCGCGGAACCAACGCCTTGTGCCTGTGATGGTGCGTGCTGCAACTGTTGATAGCGCTCGGTGGAGCAAGATATCTGTTTATTAGTTACCATTTGTGGCCCCGACTTGAAATGGTTTCTAGCAGTGCTAAAAGAGAAATGGGCACTGCTCAGAGGCGAGACCGGGGGCTAACCCAAGAAGCTGGGTTGGCGGAGTCTCGAGCTCGTCGACATCCGAAGAGCCATGACAGAGCCGCCCGGTGCCGGTGGTCACAGCTGGTCAATGCTGATTTTTGGATGAGCAAGCATTGGCAAGCATTGGCAAGCATCGCGCACTCGGTGGCCTCGGAGAGGGGTTTGTTGCGTTTCCCGCCGTAGAGAAGGGGACTGGATGATTTGCTCTCGGACGATTGCTTGCCGGGGGAATCGAGATGGGGTGACACTCGTTTGCAACGTGCAGATAATCGAACAGGTCCTTGGCCCGATTTCCTAGGGTGAAAAGGGGCCAATATGTGCCAGTTGTATGACTGAAGGGGGGGTTTGCGGCGGCATAGTACGATGGTGATGCCGAAAAATTCCAGAGGGCGGACGGCACGATGGTGTCAGGCCCCCGGAAGAGAGTCATTGGTCAATGCCGAGACCCTGGAGTGGGGGTTCATCCTCGAAGACCAGCCGGTTCACAAAGTAACAAGGTGGTTGATTATGATTGATCATGCCTTTTCGTAGGCCTCCAAGGCATGTCCTAGTCCAGGCCGCGCGGGTTGAGAGAGCAAACGCAAGAGAGCTTTGAACGGTCTATGCATTGCTTCCTTATGGTGCGGACAGTGTGCGTGGTGTAAGTCATGATTCTTTCTGGCCTGGCAACGACATCCAGGCAAGGCTTTGGAGGCCGCGGAACTCCGGATCTGCAAGCCGGACACGGCGGCCAGGGCACACTTGAGATGTGACGGCCAAGAGATGGTATGAGCGATGGGAGGGTCACTAAGGTTATTAGTGAGGTTATCTGCTTTTCTCCATTGCAGATCGCGGGCAACTTGCCAAACAACCAACTCTCCATTCTTGTCCGCAGACACCGCAGTAACAAACTCGTATCTTCATGTCTGAAGACTGCTGGATCAGGCTGACGTGGGCCAGATGCGCATGGTGGACTGATTCGGCCGAGGAAAGATGACTGCCGAACAGACGCAGCCCAAAGATCAGCCGAACTAGATGTTACTGTTCCCCATCGGTGCTGTCGATGCTTGACTCGTAAAAATCGCTGCTGGAAGACTTCCGGACCAGTGACTCGGGAGCCACAGTACCTAAATAGGATCACTAGAGATGCGGGTTCCAACGCTCTGGGCCCGCACATTGTGGAATATGTATCAGTACAGATACTCACTACTCAGGATCGCACAGGTGTACTCTGTAGCCGTGTGCGATTGCGTGGGTTTCGATTCCGCGGAGTCGCACTGGCGTATTATTTTGTTCCCATAATTGGGCGTTGGGCATTGAGATCAGCAGTACAAAGCCTCTACCGCGAGTCACTAACAATCCAGCACGGCTTGTCCGAGCCTTCCCCTCGAGACCAGAAGCTGGAGAAAGAAGCAAAACAGAGCTGAAGACTGTGTCTTACGATCCACCGGAAACCGGGTGTAACATGTTCAGCATGGCGGCGTGATCAGCTGACCAGGTGCCTTCTCGTTGGATCGCCTTGTTGGTTTGACTTTCGTATCTTTCTTGGTGTTGTTTGCTTATTCTCCTCACTACTGTTGGAGACGAGGGACAGGCCCAACGGGTTTGGCACCAGAACGAGACTGTGACACGATATGCGACCATGCCATTGAGTTTCGATACGTGCCTGTAACGGGGATTTTCCTGAATGGTGATTTATGGGGATTACAGACTGCAAGGTCCATCTTGGCTTCTTCTCTGAAGTCGAAAGTGAGCCTGTGAATGCGGCCGCTGTGTCTTTTTCTTCTCATTTTCTTGTTGCTGTTGCTAGGGCACAAGCCTTTGGTGCCGCGAGCGGCGCCGTTAGCTCCCTTCAATTTGCACTTCTAGGCCGAGCCACGAAACGGCTTGCGGAGACTGCTAAAATAAGCCATGGAAGAATTCCTTTGCTCGGAACCGATAAGCTTGAAGCCTGCCCGGTGTCTAGTCCCGACTCCCGATGTGTAGGCCATCAAATGCAATCAATGTACGGAGCACGAATAAAAGGTATTGATTGTGGACGCAGACTTGCAAGCATTGAGTGGCGCGCAGCCGTCACCCCTTTGGCGCCTTTCGGCGGGCGTTTGCGAATACTTTTGACTCTATTTCCCATATCTCATCGTCCTGGCTCGATGCTCAAACATTAATGGCGTTTCGCAACTGTCTTGTTTCCTGTGATCTAGGCCGGCTTCAAGCCTCCATCGGCGAGGTTGATAAAGCGGGAGAAGAGAAGAGGGACACAAGGTTCTGCAGCCAAAATGCTCTGGCGGGAATTCTGGTGGCTGTCGCCGCTGGCCCCTGCAACAATTTCCGATCCTAGTCGCTGGTCATTTAACAGTGTGATATTAAAGGAACCCCGACGGGCGGGGACGCCGCGTCTTTGATTGTCGACAATGTCATCGTATCTGCGAATTGCGAACGCAACGCGTGTGTTTGCTTGTTGACTTCGAAGCTTCTGCCTGGGTTCGAGAACACCATTTTCGCGATGGTGGTACAGCATCATGGATCACCCTTCCAGCTTCCAGGCGTTCCTTTGAAGCGCGTCGTGGCTAGTGCTTCACCAAGGTCGACTATCCCTGCAGCTGTCTGTCCAGTGTCGAGCGTCTTAGCGAAGACGGGAGACATCATGCTAGCTCGTGCTGCCAACAGTGATCTGTAACTCTGGCAAACAAAGCAGACCAGATGGGACTTGTCTTTCGTCATGGCCTTGGTAGTTGGAACGAACTATTTTTTCAGATGCAGTTGGAATAGGAGGTAACCGTTAGGGGGTGTGGATTTCCTGCTGCAAAAGTGCGTCAAGTTGTCAACTGAACTGCACTTGTCATTGACCGAAAACCAGGGAAAAGGTTTGCTAAGCGGCCCCGTTGCTGTGCGTCTGCGGGGTATTTCCGTCCCTTCTTTCGGCCTTTCCTGCGTGATGGGTGCCACGAGTATCTTATATGGCCGACGAGGGTCGTGCTGTATTCTGAACTCGAGCTGTCTGGATAGTCCAGGGTATGGAGGGGTAATTAGAGTCCCATTTTGCCCTAGTTGTTTGATGGTCGAGACGTCACGACGTCCAGCTTATTTTGACATTGTCGCATCGTTCTCCTCGCTCATCTTTGCCTCGGCTGTCAAGGGCACAACAGACAGAGTCGAACGAGTGGTAAGCTTAACGGTGTGATTTAAGGGCATCTCTTGCAGATGCGAGATGCGGACCATCCTTCCGACATTCGTTCCTCGAGCAGGGCTCGGTTTTTCCTGTACACACAACCCTAAAGAGGACAATCGGTGTGTTCTGAAAGTCTTCTTCTAATGCTTCGGTCTCAGGAACCGGAAGTGTCCTGCCAATCGTAGCCGGCAAAGCGGGTTTTCATCACCGACAGGGGCCGGGCGAGATGGTGATTGGGCCGAATGGATTCACGACGGTGCTGCAGTGTGCAGAATACAGGTACAGATGCAGGTGCAGAGCAACGATGGGTAACTTGCGACCACAGCGTATCCGTACTTCGCACGCCAGTCTCATCGTGTGGTCTGGCCGGATGGTTTCCGTTTCTGTGTCTGTCCCGTTACCCCCCTCTACAGGGTTAAGACTGAAAACAACGAGCGTATTGGACTGATATCAAAGCTGGCCTCACACGGCACGGAGAATCTATCGGTAAGGGTCAACTGTGTCTTTGACACTGCTATGAGCGTCTTGGGCTTCTGGCCAAAGAGATGGACCAACTTGCGAAGCTGTCGAGGTGAAAGTACGTTGCCGTGGGGTAGAGAAGCAATTCTGGACTTCTGATGCATCCGTGCCATGTAGAGAATTAATTGGGACTCGGACGTGCAATGGGTCACGTTGTTCGAGGGATAAGGTCCTTGGTGCCCAGATGCGACGTTTCAATTTCAGTCCCGTTCGGTCCCATACACAGTAATCCCAGAACGTCAGTTTGACGGGCCGCGGCAAGCATCGGAGACGAGCGAGGAGGGGCCAGGGAGATAATTGGTGCCTATGTCGCGACGCTGAGGTTAGGCGAACGGTGAGAGAGGAGAGAATAACTGGGCAGAAGCGGGAGACGGAGTGGAAACCAGGCAACTCTGAGTCTCGGATCAGTCAGTGATGGATTGTCGAATCCCACTTATCCCAGTATTCGGTATGCCGGCTGGAGCTAGAGATGGTGCTGGGGTTTGGGGTGCTAGCCTTGTCTCTCGCCGCCTCGCTTGTGAAGTCGCCTCTTTTCGCTTCTGGGACTGATATCGGGCGGGATCCAGGAGGTTGGTTGCAGGAAATGACATCAACCGGGGGACGAGGATTTCGAAGCATGGGCCGTGGGCCATTGCGTCGATACTCAGTACGGAGTCGGGGACGCAGTGATAAACGGGCGAACAGCATGCTGAGCTGGGCAAAGGAGTGACATGGCGATGACGGCAAAGAGGGCATCCGGATTCCGACAAGCTTGGTGCACCAGGCCTCGGGGTCGAACGCTGCGAGGTTGGAGGTTGGAGGTCGAGGTTCACGTCGAGGGGGAAACGCTCCCTGCATGGACGGTGGTGGGACAAGGGAAGGAAAGGCGATGATGCGCGTAGGGCGGCTGTGAAAGCTGTCGTCCCGTTTCTTTTTGTCTCGTCATGCTGCGTTGGCCGCGGCCGAAGAGTGCAGGCAAGCGGAAGCCGCAAAGCCAAAGTAGGGCGATTGATATTTCTTCACATGGTGCGGTTTTGGACTTGTGGTGAGTCTGTGGTAACTTTGTGAGGCTCTCTCGGCTTGTAATTGGATCGGATTGGTCTCATTTGAAGTCGATCAAGTCCCGTCTCCGTTCCGTGCAGTGATTGTCTGTTGTTCGGATCCGGGATCAGACTAACCCGCGATAGAGAGCAGTGGCAAGAGTAAGGTACTCTATCACATTTGCGACGATGACGGAAATCAAGGTTAAAGCACCAAGACGGGCATCGATGATGCTGGAGCGCACAAATCGGCCATTGTGAATGCTAATTGGAAGGTGAGGCCAGCAAGTAGCCAAGCAGCTTTCAATCGGCAGGTTCATCGACGTAACCCCAAGAGGGCAAGGGCGGCGCACTTGCATTTCGCAGTTCCATGACACTCGGCCGGGTACAACGAAGATGTACACCGGGGTACGTATCTACCTTGGGTATTGCGGTGGCCCCCCTTGCAAACACAACTACGGGGCTCTAACCGTGCGCGCGGTACGTCCAGTTCGCGGGCGAAGAAAAAAAAAATTCACAGCAACGGGCAGTCACCAGTGCCTGGCCCCTCCCCGTTGCCCTCGTTGTTGACCCCCTGCTTGGTCTACAGGTGCGGATACGTATCGTCGGCTTAGTGCTGGTTAGTGGTAGATGGCTGGGCCGGACCCGCCACAACGCTGGAAAATGGACAAAGTGGGGTGGCAATGGGTGGTTCTTGCCAAAAAAACACATCAGCCCAATAGGATACGTACCTCTTGCAGGTATTTTAGCAGCTGCTAAGGGAGATTAGCGCACTGGGCCACCCAAGCAACCACGCGCACCACCTGCTGCATCTTCCAGGTTGTAGTCAGTCAGCATTGTCCATCCAACATTATCCTCTCCTGTACTTCACATAACAAGGTACCTTACGCTCCTTCTTGCTACCAGTACAGGTGTTCTGATATGTTACGGGAACGCTCATACAACTCATTCATGTGCCTAGAATAGCAGTGGAATACCAAATCGACAAGAACAAACATCCTAGGTGACGAGAAAGATGGCAGGATGTTCTCTCAACTTCTTCGAATTAGACAAGGGTGAATTAACCAACCATGCCCAGCCGGGTTCCCTGTCCTTATTTCTGGTATCCCCTGTCCCTGATCTCCCACCTGACAGAGAGACAGACGGAAGGAACATGAACAGGGGAGTACGTACCGGTACCTTGCTTTCCATGGGCATGGAGGTCAATCAACTCCCGTCCCACGGGCCACCAACTTACTTTGACGGAGGTGCTGAGGTGACTTGTCTGCCCAGTGCCCATTTCCCGGTTGTAAGGTGTTCCTCGCCATCCTGGTCTTCCACTTCGCGGCTTGTCGTCGTTTCTCTGGTCGCTTGCTGGTTGCTAACGCTGGTGGTTGCTGGTCTGGCCTGGCCTGGTCTGGCCTCTTTCCCAAGTCTCCCTCCGCCTTGCTTTCTTTTGTGATTGCACAGAGTACCCTTCCTTACGTATCTGTACCGTTCCTTCCTTTGCATTGTGTACATACACACCGAGGTACTCGCACCTCCTTCCTCTATTATCGTCGTTGTCCATTCCTCCTTCTCTCCATCACTCTGTTGGCGTGTAATTACTAGACGGTTACGGAGTTTACCATTTCAAATTCCTCATTCCTCCTTCCATCCACGAGACCTCGATGCACTAGACATTGGACGGATAATTCGACATTGGATCTCAAGGCAACAACAGACAAACATAACGAACCAGCGGCCGCTGCACGGGAACGAGCGCATCCTCCGAGTCCCCCGGCCTCCTTCCTGCGATTCACGAATCACCACATCGGCTCCGCGTTTCTGTTTGTGCGTCGAAGCGCATTCGCATTCCACGCCTCTCTTTCTCGAGTCTTCCAGTCTCTCTAGCCCGCGACCTACCTTCGACTCGACTCTCACACAAGGTCTCAACTCTCGGTATCTTTGGTCTTGGACTATGCCCGTTGGACGCTTGTGCTTGCCTCTGCGTTTCTGTCTCTATTGAGCGAAACCCTGTGAAAGGTGCCTTGTTGCAAAACACTGCCGCCCTCACCACCGCCGCCGCCGCTTGCCATTGCTTCTTTTATGGCGTCAAAACGTACGTTCCACTCCCACATGCACTCTGAGCTCAGCTTTTTTGTCTTTTTTCCTCCGAGCGTCAGACCCGACCCCATCGTGCCATCCTGTGAGCGGAACTGAGCTGGTCCCTGGATCTCACGGACCCGCGAGGGCCCTTTACGGAATTCAGCATAGCACCGTCACTCGAGTGTCCATGACCTCGTCCTCATCCCGAGTTTGGTGCCTACCTCTACCTACCTTACCTCGGGGCTCTGACACACAAAAACAAACGCGCTGCTTCTTAGCCTGTCTCTTGTCTCTTTTACTACCACCCTACTTCCCGCTCCGAGCCTCATTCCTTCCTTCACTGGCTCGCGCACCAATCTAGTCCGACTGCATCTTTGTTGTGTCTTGCCAGAAAGCTGACCGAATGCCTTCGCGACCAGTCACCCCAGCGAGCAACACCCGCTGCCCGCAGCTGTAACCGAACACGCGCGACACCGGCCATGGAGGCCACCGAATCGCGGTCCTCACATGATGGACTCGCCTTCAGTGTGCGCTCTCCGCAACGCGACCAGACTCCGCGCAGTCCGCTGAGTCCCAGAAGCCCAATCGCCGCCCGCGACTCGAGATCAGGCAGATCGCCTAAGCTGGGAACCGGAGGAAAGGAAGGCCAGAGTGCCATTGCTGGGCCAGGAGGAAAATGGATCAACAAGATGCGCCAACCAGGACCCTCAACAAAACCATTATTACCGGCCACAGAAAGGATATCGGAGGAGGAAAGGAATCAGGTCCCAATACGCCGCATGAGGGCTGACAGCTCTGCCGATGACAAATTCGAGATTGCCCCCGATGGAGGCTCTGCTGGACGTGAAGGACGACAGTTTACCGTTGCCAACGTGGGCAACAACGGTCGGATATATCTGAGGTAAGTTGCTGTCATGACTGCATGCGGTGTTTGTTGATCTAGTGCCTCCCACATGGGCGGGAATGCCGAGACCTCACCACAATCTTACTCGGATTTCCGAAAACGTGCTGACAATAAACAGACCGACGGTTCGTCCTGCCAACCAGAGATACCCTCAGCCCAACTTTGTCTTTCCCATAACGCCTCCTGGGACCGCCGGTCTGGATGCCTTGACCGAAAAACAAAGGCAAAAAGACGCAAGCGACCTTCACTTGAGCCAATGGACCGCCACGCCACCAACTCCTGCAACGCCTGCAACGGCTGCCACTCCCCCAACGGCGAGAAACAGTCGCTATTTTTCTGGCCACGCCCCGAGACCCTCTCAACACAGACGTGCTCATTCCGACTCGACAGCTCATGACGGCGCCACAATCAGCAGGGACTCCGAAGCAGAAGGCTTCAAAATTATCATCTCCAAGCCGGGCGATGAACGGCGGGCCAAAACCATGGAGGATCTGGATGCGCCTCACATCCCCCTCCTAGACATTGAGATTCCCAACTGGAAATTAGGCAACCCACGATTCACCGCCAGAGGCACTGCCTTCTTCAGAGGGTCGAGTTACGCCCCGACAGAAGAGTTTCCCCGCTCCAGTAACGTTTCTTTCCTCCACCGGTCTCAGACCGGCGAACTCACTCCAAGAATACCTGCGTCAATAGCGTCCAAGAAGCCTAGTCCCATCTCGATTCCTCAAATACGCCTGCCGCCCATGGAGCCCGCAAGACACCATGACCCCCTCAGTCCCGCTCCCATGACAACACCTCAGCTGCCTGCAATCCGCTCAACCTACATGTCGACCCATCTGGTCATCGAACCAGCCATGTTCGATGCCCTCACCTTCAAACCCACATGCGACGACAGATCGATTGTGCGATACTCCCCGGCTACGGGCGCAGTGACAGCCGCTACCCCGCCTCGTCTCGTGGCCGAGTTCACCTCCCCAAGCTTTCTCGACTATGAACTCATTTCCGACTTCTTCCTCACGTATCGATCCTTCCTCGAGGCGGGTGACCTACTGAAGATGGTAATGGCACGCCTGCGATGGGCCCTGGGCCGGAACGATGAGATTGGAATGGTGGTACGAGTGCGAACCTTCGTTGCCATGCGGCACTGGATCCTTAACTACTTCATGGACGATTTCGTCATCGAATACGGCCTTCGCATATCGTTTTGTAACCTCTTGAACGACATGGTGGACGAATTATCAACAGATCCTCGGGGTCGTAAGGTTCAACTCAAGATCTTGGCTGAACTGAAGAAATGTTGGCGGCGAGTTTGTGCTCAGTTTTGGGACGGACCGGAATTCGAGCCTTCTCTTGGCCCGAACGTACCGATAGCTCCTGGTGGGATCGCAGGCCACAGAAACGCCAGCTTAGATCCATCCTTCTGGGAGAGAGAGGATGCTGTCCCACAGTTGGATGGCCTGTTTGCGCCCATTCCCGAGGACAAGGAACAGACAAGCTTCTACGCCGACGTATCCCGAGCTGGCCATATCGCCGACTCTCAGCCCATCACTGACAGGCCTGGTACACCAGAGAATCGCCATGTTCATGAGTTTGACAGACGGCTAGCGGCCTCTCCTACGAGTATCGCCAGCATGGACATCCTCTCCTGCTCTTTTCCTAGTAAGAACTCGAAAGGGACTCAACATGGCAACAACTACACGTTGGGTGCTCACCCAGTAGCACCCGCCAGCTCGGTCTACTCCAGCGCAGGCCCAGTGGCAACAACTCCAAGAGCTCTTGTTGGAAAGCGTGTCCGGGCAGGGCACGGTCATAAGAGAAACGGCAGCCTGACGGACTCGCTCAGAGAAAGAGAGCATAGCACCGAAAAGTCGGGTTTACCGGATACCGACTTCCTCATGTCACTGCCTTTCGCTGGCAGCCTGGTTCGAGGAAACTTGATGCCTCCAGGTCAACCGTATGTTGAGATTATGTCGCCGAGCCTTGCCGGTGATTTCCAGCGTCACACCACCGTCTTTCAAGTGCCGGGGGAGCAGAGGAGCGCATCAGCCATGTCAGGCCAGGGCATGAAGAAGTTGATCGGCAGTGTCCGACGCGCGCTGAGCACCCGAGGACAAGGCGTTTCTCCGACTCAGGGTAACTTCATCAATATCTCCCCCATAGGTCCGCGCGGGGCTACGACCAACAGATTGCCCGGAACCGCCATAGTCCCTCAAGCTAGGCGGCAACAGAACGGCATCCGCCCACCTGTGCGCATAGACCTTCTCGGCGCGGAGATTGTGGAGGACTTCAAGAAGGCTGTTCGAGAAGACGCAGCCGCGGATGCTGCGGACGAGGCCGCAAGACGCGAGCATCTGGACCCCACCGCTGCTGCTCTTCACAGGGCAGTATCTGACCAGGATTTCGACTATTCGGCGGCTCACAAAGTTTCATCTTTCGGAAGCATCCCGGAAGACGATGTACTAAGGCCCGTCAGCGACATGGCTATCACCACCGGCAGCAAGTCTATTGTTATTGTTGATGACACAATCCAGTTCTCTCTACCAGCAATGCATGGCGCGCTGCCCGCCACTGAGTCTGTGGAGGCTTTTGCTGACACCTTTCTGCCAGGCGGTGCGGATCCAACACCGCCAAATACACCCCCGGGCCATGCCATGGGCACACCTCGACGTTCGTCTCACTTGCTTAACCAACATGCTGTCAGACCGTCCATCTCGATAGACCCCCTGCCTCCCTTTGTGCCTGACTTGTCAACTCTGGGCATTGATCAAAGCACTCGCCCGTCCATGGATACCGATCGTCCTGTATCGGACTTCATCGGCCCTGCTTCTAGCCGCCCTACCCTGATCAGGTCACCAAAGAAGCACGTTCGGCAAAAGTCAAGTAGGACGAACAGATCCCTCGATTCGGCTGCCATCCACCGGCGCACTGCTTCCTTTGGAAGTGCCTTCAACCCGCGATCAACTGTCAAGAGCTTCGACGCGACCACATATACTGAAGGCTCCGTCGCTGACGAGGATGAGCCGAGCCCCGTACCTCAGCCTCTTCGGATCTTGAGAAGACGGCCGGGCGGAGACTTGCGCGCATTCAATAACGGGGGTGATGGAGACGCCATGCCTTTGCGTAAGTCGCGGTCGGCTGGTTCCCTCACAACCTACTCGGAATCCATGCGGAGTTCCTATTTGCAGAGCCCCAAACATGATTCCAGCGCGTTTGTAGACGTTGTCTCGAGCGAGTTCTCTCACCGAGGAGACGCGGATAATCTCTCTCTAGGCGCAATGGCGGAGCCATCTGGAAAACGACAACTCTCGCTCTTCAGCACTCACTCGTCCAAGCCAATCATGCGGCCTTCATTCGAGGCTGAGGCGCAGAAGCTCGCACAAATTCCCGATGACGAAGATGACGGCGGTGTAGAATCAGCCTTGGCCAAGTTGGAAGGCAAATATGAAAAGAAATCTTTCAAACTGTCCATGGAGCCCACAAACGCTCCTCTGCAAGGTGTCGATATTGCGAAGGATCTCGACGGTGAGCCTGCTGAGGCTCAAAAGCAAGGCAAGAAGGGACATCGTCACTTGCATGTTCTTCCTATGGATGCCGCCGCCGTGGCTCAACAAGAAGAGGGGTCAGAGCCCCGTTCCAGCTTTCTCGACGTTCCCAACGGACCCCGGACCGATGCGAGTTCGTTCCTCTCCGATAACTCGGCAGGCTCGTACTGCTCCATCCCCCTCATTGAACGCGGCTTGGCAGACGATGGTCAAAGTAAAGCATCCGCCCCGGAATGGACCAATATGTCTGTTCTTCAAGATGCCGAGGAAGAGATATCACCAGCTGTGACTCCTCGCCCGATGTTTGAGGGATCATCTCACACATCTTCATACGAGTTCATCCGAAAGACAGAAAGCCTGGAAAAGATCAAGTCGGTTAACTCGCCGCCTAGCGAGCAGTCATTCTTGGACGACGACAGCGATGGAGAAGACTTTGGTTCAGATCTTTCATCTGAGCTTTCGGTCGAGGTTCTCGAACCCGAAGAGTTTGCTATGAACCAAACACAGCCACTTCCAGACCGCAATGCTCACCGCAGTGCATCCATCTTGGAATTCGATCCTCGCCCCTTGAGAGAGTCTGCCATGGGTCCTTCAGACAGCCGAGAACCTCCGTCACCACCAATGACGCTTGTCCAGGCTCTTCAAATGTCGCCTGAGGCAGTCCTGGTTCCCGAGCTCCACGAACATCAGGTATACCAGCAAAAGCCTCTGCCACCGACGCCTGACACCACTCCGGGGGCTGTGAACCTGCCCAACTCGCCACTGGATCCCACCGGCACCAGAGAAGCATTGCGTGGGCAGCCAAAATACTCTGAACGCGAAAGAGAATCGTCCTTGAGGTTCTCTGTCCACTTACCGTTCACACTTGCATTCGACTCGGAGATTCTGGCTCAACAGTTCACGCTGATCGAAAAGGATGCTCTCAATGAGATTGATTGGAAGGAACTCATCGACATGGGCTGGAAGAACGCAACCAATAATGACTCTCGGTCCTGGGTTGATTTCCTTCGCAACACGGATGCTCATGGCGTCGAGGTCGTCATTGCGCGCTTCAACATCATGGTGAAGTGGGCATGCAGCGAGATCGTGTTGACTCAAAACATTGAAGAAAGAGCACGATGCATCATTAAGTACATCCATATTGCTGCTCACTGCCGCCGATACCGCAACTTTGCGACCATGAGTCAGATCGCCATCGCCCTGACTTCGATGGAGATATCTCGGCTCACAAACACCTGGGCCATGGTACCGCCTTACGACATGCAGACTCTACGGGACTTGGAAAGTCTCATCTCCCCTACCCGCAATTTCTACAACTTGCGCGCCGAAATGGAAGTTGGCTCCGACACAGGCTGCATCCCATTCGTAGGCATCTACACTCATGACCTCCTCTTCAACGCTCAACGACCCTCGGAGATTGCCAGCTCCCCGACCACTGCGCCGTTGGTCAACTTTGAGAGGTGCAGATATGCCGCGACCATTGTCAAGACACTGTTGAGGCTGCTCGAGGCTAGCACACTCTACGAATTCCAACCGGTTGAGGGTATCACCGAGAGGTGTCTCTGGATGAGCGCTCTAAACGACGAAGAGATTCGCAAGCACTCCCATCGTCTGGAATAGGCCAAAAGCTAGCCTCCTTCATGACCCATGATGAAAAACAACAAATCC
Source organism: Colletotrichum salicis (assembly GCA_001563125.1). Classification (NCBI taxonomy): domain Eukaryota; kingdom Fungi; phylum Ascomycota; class Sordariomycetes; order Glomerellales; family Glomerellaceae; genus Colletotrichum; species Colletotrichum salicis. The sequence continues at coordinate 28,322 of JFFI01000399.1, forward strand.
TGACGAAAGCCAGTACGACCGTCGTGGGTTTCGCCATCTTCGACAATTACCTCTGCATTATACGTGTATCCTACACGCGACCTTCGCTCACGTTCACGTCTCCTTTCTCCCACATCATCATACGTGACGAGCGCGCATCCGACCAAAACATTCTTTCGATGCTCCTTTCAGCCATCCACATTTTTCACGTCGCCCTGCCTTGGTTTCAAAGCAGTGGCCATATACCCTGTACTGATAATTACAACATGATATCACTAGAGTCTTATTCAAGGCTCAACAACGGGAGGAGGAAGGGGGAGAGGGAAGAAGAGTAGGCCAAGGATGGCCGAGCATTGCACATAGATAGCGGTGGTCTATACCCCTTACTTTGCGTCATTTAAGCGAGCGAGCAATCATACCAACTAGCACAGGGAGTTGAAGGGGAGGAACAAGGGGATCTTTTTAACTGGAAGGGAAAGGACATATTGGGTGTCCCGGGCTCGGGGTTTTCTCGAGCAACGTTCAATACCCCTTTTGCATGTTGGAATTCGGCTCGAGGAGGCGAGTCAATTAAAGAAACTTATTGAGATTCTTTCAAAACCTAAGGTGCCCTTGGCCATGATATGATGACTGTGTATGTGTAGGTGAGAGCGGCCCCCAGTGGTGTGAAGTATGCATGGCACTCTCTGGTTGTCCTACCATGGTGGTTACTGCTGTGACCGGCCGATGCCGAGATCTTTGATCCAGGGTACCTTTAGTGAAAACGATCGAAGTCGGTAGGACGCTCTGCCACTTGCTTTGTATATATTGGTATCTCTCCTTTGATAATCGTCACTCTCCACATAAGGAATTGACGAGTCTGCCACGAAGCCTTTTAAGAAGGCATCAGTCTCAGCACGGAGCTGTCAGGTGTGATGAAGTATGGTACATCTCCCCAAGAGGTTTGGGTTTGTGCTACTTTGAGTACCATTCTACGTGTGATGAAATCTCTCGCGCTTCCTTAGCCTGGGTTGCCCACCCTTCAATTTGAGATTTTTCAGCTCAGAAAAGATGGATGCTACTCGTACCTAGCTTAGTAGTGTCGCAGACAACTTGTTTTTGCTATTCTTGCTCAAGATTGGACTCTAGCTAGGTTGACACTTCCTTGGTGGTGGAAACGAAGCGGTCATGACTACGCGGGAGTGGGATAGGATGTGATCAGTACATTCATTTGCTTCAGATCCTCGTTCCTGTGCCTAAATGAGGAAAGGACCTTGGCTAGGGATAGGATGATGATAAGGGCCGCGAGATCGAACATTACGATCCTTCAGAGGGTAATGGATGATAGATGAAGCATGTCAATTGGGGTAACAAGGGCGGCAATGGATATAAGGCCAAGTCACTCAGACGCAGGACGAGTCGCAGGTGAGGGACCAACGGGGATGTGGTATTTCAAAGCAAAGTCTGTACACCTGTCTTCCGAGTCCTCAAACATTTCATGATTATTTTCGACCAGAAGCTCTCAATGAGAAGCAGTTCAAAGAATGGGCGGGATAACGATTAAGTCCACCCCTTTTGGCCACACAGGGCTTTCCCTCTCCCCAAAACGACATCACAAACAATTGGTGGTTTGCCGACTATTTCACAATGTTTTTTGAGTTCGAGTATCTTTCCCTCATTAGTGCAGACCAAGTTTACCCTTTTTTCCTTTTTTGCCCCCTCAAGATTGCTACCAGCGAGATCATAAAAGAAAAAAACTCCGCCGGAGTCTTTTATCTACCATTCCATGACCATTTGCTGTTCCGCCGTTTTGTGGATATCGCACACATCGTGCTTCGATGACCGATGCGTTTGTAGGTTTTGTTTGGGGGGGGAATCCTCTCGTATCGTGTGTCATGCCGACACCTGAATTGCGGGAAGAAGGAGGAGTTTACCAGGAAGACTCCTTGGGGGCGGCAGCAGCAGCGGCGGCAGCGTCGCCGGCAGCGGCCCAGTCACCGGTGGGAGCGGCGCCAGCGGCAGCCCACTCGTCACCAGCACCGTCCCAGTTGGCACCAGCCTGGGCACCGGTGAAGCCGGGAGCCTGGGCGTCCCAGTCGCCGGTGGCGGGGAAGCCGGACTCAATGGCGGCAACACCCTCCTCCTCAACGCCGGGGAGCTTCTCCTCCTCAACCTTCTCCTCGGCCTCAGCCTCGGGGTCGCGGTCTGTTGCGCGTGTTAGTTTTCTTAATCCTTCGCATATCTCCCTGGAGATTGTTTGGAGGGGTATTCCACATACAGAAGTACAGATCGACCATGGTGTCCCAGGGGGTCTCGCGGTTGTAGATGGTGCCGCGGAGACGGAGCACCTCACGGGCGAGCATCCACCAGACGAGACCGATGGAGTGACGACCCTTGTTGTTGGTGGGGATGGCAACGTCGACGTACTCGGTGGGGGAGTCGGTGTCGCAGAGCGCGATAACGGGGATGTTGACGTAGGAAGCCTCCTTGATGGCCTGGGCATCGGTACGGGGGTCGGTGACGATAATGAGGCGGGGCTCCTTGAAAGAGCGGGTGATGTAGTTGGTGAAGGAACCGGGGGTGAAGCGACCGGCAATGGCGACGGCGCCGGTGTGGGCGGCGAACTTGAGGACGGCACGCTGTCCGTAGGGACGGGCAGAGATGACGCAAATGTCGGCCGGGTTGTCAATGGCAGCGATGATGCGGGCGGCGAGGACAATCTTCTCCCTGGAGGCGCGCAACAAAGTCAGCGGGTTTTGCGCTGGCGCAAATTGAAGAGCGCAAAGAGGTTCTCTGGCGTTCTTTTCGAAGATTTCCACAAAGAGAAGCCTCTCCATCGCGGCGCTTTCTTTGCTTACCAGGTCTTGCCAACGTTGATCACGTTGACACCGTCGGCACGGGTCTTCCACAGGTAGGGCTCCATATGAACCTGGAGGTTCTTGGATCCCAGGTGGGCTTGAGCTGCAAGCAGCATCTCAATGTCCTGGGAGGTGGCATTGAAGATCGAGGGAAGGTTAGCGGGAGCCATCTTGGGCGATTTCGGTCTTTCTTCCACGGGGAGACAGTGTCGAACGGTGGTGGTGCGGAGAGGGAAGAAAGTCAAGATTTCGCGATCCTCCAAAAAAAAGTTCGCCCAGTTGTGCGTCTCGAATTCGTGGGTGGGTGGGCAGCTGCTGTCTCTAGCAAAGCCCTCGCTAGGCCCTGGTGGTCCAAGCGTCTTGGAGATCCCGCCGGAGTACGTACTTCGTGGGACTGTGAGATCACGTGATGATCTAGAAGTCACTAGTCCTCCTTTGGAGGTGTATCCACTCCCAGGGGATGTGCAGCGGAGGACGAACGGGCCGGTCGCCATTGGAGTGCAGCAGTCGGGCCCAGATACGGGACCAGAGTCTAGGAAATTTTATGGTTCCCATTGTCGATGATCGCGTTGAAGGGATACTGCTGCCACCATGCCTCCCAGATTACAGAGCCTGCAACGGCTAGGCGCAGCTAGCTGTAAGCTTCAGACTTTTCATGAGGAATACAAGAGGCAATTAAAAAGCTAATTGGTCTAAATAGTGTGCCTACGCCCAGCTACTAGACCGACTCCGAGCTTCCTCCCCGTCATCCAGACCGCGAACCTCTCCCAGCGCGAGAAGAAGCGCAAAGCGAAGCAGGACCCGTACAAGCACCAACAGGCCTTACAGCGCAAGGCCGCCAACCAGAAGAGACAGAGCGAGATTCAGGCGACAAAGGATGCGAGCTGGGGTGATCAGATCCACGGCATCCCGACCCCTTTCGTCGAGTCGTTCGACTCGGCCGGCCAGGCGCCCACAACGAAGACCGTCAAGGACGACAATGGAAACATCATCGCCGACCCTCGCCCTCTGCCCACCTCGCCGGGGCTTCTCAACCACCTTGTCGACGAGAAGGAGCTCAAAGCAGTGATAGAAAAGGCCTACATCTTGACGAAACCCGTAAAGTCGGAGATCAGGGAGCTGGCAGACCCTGCCATGGAAGCACTGGCCGACAAGAAGCATGAGCTGAACCACGCAAAGGCAGTTGAGGCTCTGCAGCGTATCCTGTCTATGGACAATGCCAACTCAAAGATCCTTCTTCACACCAACATCAAGAGATGTGTCCAGGAGTTTGGCCGACACAACACCGACAAGTTCCTGACGAAGAAGCCCAAGTCTGCTCTCGTGGACCCCAAAGCCCCCAAGAAGCCAATTCGCGGTGGCCCCGACACTGGTAGCTCAGAGGTCCAGATTGCCATTCTGACCGCCAAGATCAGGAAGCTTTCGCAAGAGCTGTCACAGAACCGCGGTTACAAGGACAAGCACAACAAGAGAAACTTGAGAGTCTTGTGCCATAGGCGGCAAAAGCTTCTCAAGTACATGGAGCGTAGTGAGAGAGGAAGCGGGCGGTGGACGCATCTGCTCGAGAAGCTTGGCCTGTCACCGGCGACCTATAAGGAGCAGATCAGCTTCTAGACAAGCTAGGTGCGGGGAAAAGGTAGACACGTGTAAAACTCAGACTTGTAATTGTCCTCTATGTACACTATAGCGATCGGTAAAGATGCTGATCTCCACGTCATGAACCTGGGCTCCCTCCTTGCGCCATTGTGACCTGCCATTAAACGATGAAACTGGTATTCTACAAAACTAACAGAACAGGACTGCAAAACATTAAACTCAGAACACGCTGATGTAGTTGCCAATCCGGTCTTTCTGGTTCTGGGCTATGCACTCGGCGATCCAGGTGATGTTGCGGATTTCCTGCTTGTCGTTAGCTTTTGTCTATCTCATGTTAAGGAGTTTCGATTCTTACCTGCTCGCGGAGTCTCACCCACGAATACACGATAGCGAAACTAAACTGTTGAGTGAATGCGCTCTTGGAGATCTCCATCTCCTTTTGGTAAAACATATCCTCAAGGCTCTTGCCGTCAGAGCTTGAGCCGCCGCCCTGGTTACCCGGGCCAGAGGGACCACCGCCGAGACCAGCTGCCTCGAAGAAGCTCTTGTAGTCGCCAACTCCATCAACTGCAAGACGAACGCCCTCGAAGTCTTCCGCTCTAGAGAGCATCAAGGTTCCCTCCGGGTACAGCTTACCGAAGCTGGGATACAACTTCTTGCGGTCATTCTTGTTAAGCTCCGTGCCGAAAGAGTTGAGGGTGATGTTGATCGCACGGCGGTCAGCCTCGAACTCGAGGATCTCTGACATGACCTCAGCTGTCGGCGAGCCAGCCATATCAGGGTGGGTGTTCACGAAGTTGTGGAAATCCTCCAAGTAGTTCTTGTACAGCGTGTTTCGGACAATCTCGATGTTGAGCTCGTCGAGATCCTGGTGGCTAAGACTGCCCTTGAAGTAGGCGGCAAGCGGGGTCTCGATCAAAACACTGTTGTAAAGCTCCTCAATATTCGTCGCAACGCACAGGACTGGCATAGTCTCGAACCAGCCGAGAGGATGGCATCTCTCAAGAAGCTCGCGGGTGTCTCGTTCGTGCAGAGTGCCGGTAATCAGCAGGGCAACGTTGTCGATCATGTAGCCGTAGGTGAGGTAGTCCATGAACTGGGCAAGGGAGCCGACGGCGTTGGCGCGAACATAGCGGAATTCGGAGACAAGTTTGTCGGTCGTCTTCGCGGCGAGAGCTGATGTCGAGGGGTTGGGAGGGAGGTTGCCGAGGAAGTCGCCGTACGCAGGACCGAGTTGCAACTTGAGATCTGGAACCATATTAGACATGCATCGCACTGGAGCACATAGAAACACTCACCGTCGATGGTCTCGCACTGCGTCAGGTTGGCATAGTTGGAGCCGGTAAGAAGGCCGTTCCTGTATCCACGAACGATGCCCTCAATGTAGCTGCATCGTGTTAGCTCGGCCACGTGCCAGGTTATCTCTATCATGACTCCAAAACATACCCGCTATTGACGTTGAAGAATAGGCCCTCCATCTTGGCTGTATTGTGGATTGTTTGATTCGAAGGCGGCTGGAGTGGTGACGCCGGTCTGGTGGAGGCGCAAACGGAGACAGCTGTGGTCGTTGACTTTACCTTACGCTTCCTCGCTCTCTCTTCTCTGCACCAGCTCCAAGGTCCCAGCAAGGCCGACTAAGGCAAGTCCACCCAACCATTACGAGTTGCAGCAGCGCACAGACCATCGGAGGCGGCTTTTCTCGGCGAAACAGATTTTACGCGCTCCGAGTCATCCCACTTGCCAATTGGTGTGTGGGGTGGGGACCCGCCCAAAGGCTCTGCAGCCATCGAAAAAAAATTGGTGGAGCTTGGTTTGGTTCAGAAAAAAATATTTCCAAACCATCAATCCGCTCGCTGGAAACCTGCCTCCGCCGACAACAACATTCACACCCACGCGCGGAGGATTTCACCCGAGGGACCAATTTGGCCAGATTTGAAGAGCATCGACAGCTTTCACAATGTCTCTCTTCGTTCTCGCCGAAACGCCGGCAGGGTAAGTTTTCTATTCGGAAAAGAACTAGAGAGAGAAAAAATGTGGCAGCAATTGGAAAGCTAACACGAAGAATAGCTACGGTCTGTTCAAGGCTGCCGACAAGAAGCTTCTCAAGCGCGATGAGCTCACCACTGGTCCGACCTCTTCGGAGCAGATCAACGAGATGTAAGTCGCGCTCCCACAATCTTCAATCGCAGCCAGTCTGCACGAGTAGCACACGGCGCCGCAGATGTGTACAAGCAAAGTCGTGTTCCTAGCCGCGATTAGACCGCTGTCCTCGAGTACAATCAAGGCTAACTTTTGCAAAGGCTCAAGTTGAAGACTTTCGTCAAGTTCGATAGCTCCGCCGTCGCCGTCGAGGAAGCTGCCGGTCTCAAGGAGGGTCGTGTCCCGCCAATGCTCGCCAACCTGCTCAAGGAGATCAAGGACGAGAAGAAGGCTACCCTCGCCGTTGCCGACCTCAAGCTCGGTACTGCCATTGGCAAGCTCCCCGACTTGGATATCAAGGCTGTCTCAGATGCCGCCTCCCAGGACCTGTTCCGTGCCGTTCGCGAGAACCTTTCTTCCCTGATTCCCGGCCTCACCACCGAGACCATGGACCGCATGGCCCTTGGTCTGTCGCACTCGATTTCGCGACACAAGCTCAAGTTCTCTGCCGACAAGGTCGACGCCATGGTTGTTCAGGCCATCAAGTTGGTGGACGATCTCGACAAGGAGCTCAACGTCTACGCCATGCGCACCAAGGAATGGTACGGCTGGCACTTCCCCGAGCTTGCCAAGATCCTCAACGACAATCTGGTGTACGCCCGTCTCGTCGTTGCAGTTGGCATGCGTCAGGACTTCGCCGAGTCCGACCTCTCCGACATTCTCCCCGAGGAGCTTGAGGGCCCTGTCAAGACTGCCGCAGAGATTTCCATGGGAACTGAGATGACCCCTGAAGATTTGGAGAACATCCAACTGTTGGCCCAGCAGGTCATCACCTACTCCGAGTACCGCACTTCCCTCTCCACCTACTTGGAGTCCCGCATGCGTGCTCTCGCCCCCAACTTGACTGCTCTTGTTGGTTACCTCGTCGGTGCCCGCCTGATCGCCCACGCTGGCTCCCTCATCTCCCTCGCCAAGGCTCCCTCCTCCACCATCCAGATCTACGGTGCCGAGAAGGCGCTCTTCCGCGCTCTCAAGACCAAGCACGACACACCCAAGTACGGTATCATCTACCACTCCTCCCTCGTTGGCCAGGCCACTGGCAAGAACAAGGGTAAGATCGCCCGTTCCCTCGCCGCCAAGACTGCCCTTGGTCTGCGTGTTGACGCTCTCGGCGACACCGAGAACCAGGACGATGAGGAGGAGCGCAGCATCCTCGGCCTCACCAGCCGCATCAAGCTTGAGAACCTCCTCCGCAAGCTGGAGGGCAAGCCTCTTCTCCCCAAGGGTGTTAGTGTCGGCCCTGACGGTCAGCTCACCGCCCCCGGTGGCTTCAGCCTGAAGGATTCCCGCAGGTACAACGCTGACGCCGACGGTGTTGAGACCGAGGTCAACGGCAAGTCCAAGAAGCTCATCCAAGTCGTCGACGAGGAGATGAAGGACGCCGACAGCGAAGACGAGGACGCCGAGATGAACGACGCTAGCGAAGAAGAGAAGAAGAGCAAAAAGGACAAGAAGAAGGAAAAGAAGGAGAAGAAGCGCGTTTCCATCGCCGCGGCCGAGACTCCCGTCAAGGCAAGCAAGGCTATCAAGGGCACACCGGCGAAGCTGAGCGAAAAGGACTACGAGCGTTTCGCCGAGGCCGCTGGCATCAGCGTGTCCAAGTTCAAGCGCAAGTTCGAGCGCGGTGACGTCCAGCTTGGCGAGGACGGCACACCCGTCGTCTTCAGCAAGAAGGAGCTGAAGAAGCTCAAGAAGGGTGAGGACGAGGCCGACGAGACGCCCGTCAAGGCTACCGACAGCACCAAGAAGAAGCGCAAGCACGAAGATGATGAGACGCCCAAGAAGGAGAAGAAGCTGAAGAAGAAGCGCAGCTCCCTTGGTGCTTAGGAAACCAAGCGGCGTCGCATTTCTTATTCATAGACGGCACTTGGGCCTCATGTGCATAAACATATTGTTCAATGCGCTGTATGATACCTTGATCTCTCTGGCCGGCGTTTTGGGATGGACCTGGGGGGGTTTTATGGTCTGATCATTGGATGGGCATAGTTTCTCTTTTACTACTGGCAGGAAAAGTGCAATGTAATTGCTTGTTGAGTTTGACTACTGCTCCCCACCCATCAAATGTGATCTGCTCTCCATCCAATGCCTTTCCCAACTACATATACCTTGCTCTTCACATAGCGATATCTCTCAAATGATTTAATGGATGATGATGAACAAACCCAGCGTAGGTGGCAAGCACATGTCTTTTGTGTGTTCGAGCAGGTAACCTCCTACGGTAAAGCACGTCTGCTATTCAATTTGACTACATAAGTGTTCTCGCCCAGTCCACCTTGTACCGCACTCAGAGGGGAATGCAACGCTTATTCCTGTCGCCTCTGCCGCAGATGGGCGGCTTCCTGACGTTGCAGCACTGTTGAAAATCAGCATTAACTCGTGCGATAGAGGACGAATACGTACACGGTAGCCAGAGGGACCAGGGCAGTCACCACTATGATATGAAAGGATCAGCCATGTATTCCGAGATTTGTGAGGTGAAAACTTGAATAAGGTGGGCCTACGTGGAGTATGAGCCGCTGCAAGAGAGAGTATCCTTCTGGCAGTACCCATTGCTGTTGCAGTCTGGGTAGAAGCAACACTTCACATCGGCCGGGTCATTGGGGCAGAGGTTGGTCTTGGTGTAGCCGTTGAGAGAGCTGCACTTGGAGGTCTTCTGGCAGGTTCCATAGTTGCCCTAAGCAAGATCAGTAGACATTAGGGGATGTCATCGAGATATTCTTGAGAACAGAACAGACCTTGCTGTCGTGGCAGTAGCTTCCGATAGCCGCCAGAGCACTGGAGGCGAACAGAGCTGAAATGAGTGTGGAGGCCTTCATAGTTGCTGTTGATCAGATGTTGAAATGTAAACAAGATGAGAAGATGTGATTGGAATTGCGCTTCTTGCTTTAAATTTGACTTATTCTCCTAAGATACTTCTTGCCTTTTATACACCAGAGTTAAGACCGGTGACTCGCGGTAGAGCATTATATTTAGCGACGGCAAGAGTCAAGGTCCAGTCCAAGAGAAATGGCCCAGGTCTCGAACGCAAGCCACTGGACAAAAAGTTCCTGTAGCTTGCTGGTAACATCGTGAAGGACGATACCCTCTTCACCGGTTGACCTTTTGCATGCGACTTGCCACTGAGGTGCAGCAATCAGGATCAAAAGCTACATCGCAGAGACATGGGCCAATGTAGACTTCACTCTGTGTTTCTCAAGTGAGACGACAACCTCACCATCGGTTGGTTCTGCCAAAGGTTGGGCATTTGGGCAACAACCCCGAGATGTACGAAAATAGCCGACTAGGTCGTTGCACGAGCGCTTACATAGGACAATATGAAGATACACTGAGGCTTTTTGGATGCATTAGTCTCTCCAATACTTTAGTTCCAATGTGGAAGGAGGTTTTTCTAACAGAGGAGGCTGTCAAGTAGATTGCTTACACGGAGTCGGGGTAACGTTGAGTCTAGACCATGCAAAAAGCAAACGATGTTTTCAGCTGAAATGCAAGATCTAGGGCCGAGACAATCACAACCAATCGCTTGGAGCTTTCCCGTGGAGGTACTCAATTTCTAGTTGGGTAACCCCTCACGAAACTAGACAAATGTCTTTGGCAAGTATGTTGCCATCTGGGATAGAGTCGCTTGATAACTCTAGGTCTCTGACCACCAACAAATATACTCTGCATGTGTTTCAAGCCACAATGAAACCTCAAGAAAATTATTTCAAGAGATACTGCAGGTTATTGGCCAAGTCTACGTTACCTATTGCTGGTAGACTATTCACAAAGGAACTGCTTGTGACGATGGTGTATCGGTGAATCGGTGAGGGAGCTTACACCGACAAGCGAGCACGTGACAGATCTCGGTGGATCCACGTGATTCTCAGCAGTGAACGCAGCAACAGCATCACCACGCATGCTCTCCCACGAAAGCGCCGTGGCCGCCAATCTCATACACCAATGCTGCTCTTAAGCTGGTGAAAGGAAATGGACGACCAACGGCGGGGCAACTTTCATGGCGGCCGCCCGCGGCCTGACCTGCGGAGTCCCGAGCAGCTCACTCAGAACGGGTTCGACCTCGATACTGGACCTAGCAGCCAGTGGACGGGCGACTATTACGACCGCCGAACGACAAGAGCTCTTGGTCCCAATGGTAGGTCGCGCTTTTCTTCCTGTCAAAAGATGTTCAATTCCAAGTTCAAGCGTTTGTCCTCCCATAAGTCGCATATGACTTTTTACCCCTCTCGCTACTGCCTGGCATACGACGCACCACCAATGCTTCGACGTACTCGGCGTACTCGAGGCGAGGGGCATCACTCTTGTGAAATTTAATCATTCAGCCCTGCAAGTTGAGAGTTGATGGTCATTTGCTCGATGTCGCTTCGAGTTGCATGCGTCCGACAGGGGTGGTGGTCTCTTCATGGGGGGTGTCATTTCGACTACCGTTTGCCTCATTGCACGTTTTTGCGCAAGCCTTGTATTGCTTTGAAAAAGTCCTTGGGTTTGCACTTCTTGCACAAAGACATTGCAGAACTACGGAAAAAATAGTCCTTTATGTCTTTCCAAGTCGATTAGACGCCCAGTGCGGGAGATTAGACCAGGGGGCCGCATGACACCCGCCTGGTCCATGTTCTGGCCCCGGCCATCGACTTCGGACGGTTGACAAGTAGCAACCCAGCCATGGATCTTGACCGTTTCACTTCTAGCTTATTATCACAACACTGCTGACTCATTTACCCCTTAGGTGGCTCACATCGAGACGAAGAGGATTCTGATGACGGCGAGGCATTCCCGCCGCAACGCGTTGACTGGGAGGCCATGAGAGCTGGCGCCAACATGGAGGAGTATTTACGAAGCCAGCCCATCCCGGAGTATTCTGACGAGGAGGGCATCAGCATGCCACTCGACGACCTGGGCGAGATCTCTGGCACCGACACTAGTGTTGAGGACGGAGAGAACGGCGACCAAGGCGGGGACCACCAAGATGAGCCCGAGTTCGACCCCCTCGCCGTTGGTCTGAAGGAGATTTCAAACCTGGGGAAATTCACCGTCAGCAGCCACAAGCAGGGAAACGGCGTCGACCAGCTTCGCGACGACAGCTTGAAAACCTATTGGCAGTGCGTCCACCCGACGACTCATTCCAAAAATAATGCACACCTTTGCTGACAATAAGATAGATCCGACGGTCCACAGCCGCACAAGCTTACAGTCTACTTCATCAAGCGAGTCGGCATCAGAGATATTCGCTTTTACGTAGATTATAATGAAGATGAATCTTACACACCAACCAAGATCATCTTCAAGTCCGGTACTAGCGAGAATAACCTCATTCAATTTGCCACAATGGAACTTTCGACACCCTCTGGCTGGCAGATTGTTCCAGTCGACGGCGCCGGTGGCGGCCCCGACGGCAATACGTTGGTTTCCTATGTGTTCCAAATGCAGATACTTGAGAATCATCAGAACGGCAAGGATACGCACCTCCGTTCTATCAAGATCTATGCCGCGGACACGGACACCCCCAGCATCGATGCGGACATGTCAAACCGCGTAAGTTGACCCTCTTGAGTATGTGACAAGTATGTGACTGACAAAGACCTGAAGCGAGCTGTGAGCGAGGAGCCAGACGAGGAACCCGCGGACCCGTGGGATCTTTCCGTTCTCGAGGCTGGCCTGCCCGTTCCGGATTTCATGAAGGAACCTGAGATTCGATGAGGCACGGATGGGATCTACTTATTAACCACACGCCGAGTTATCGATTCCGACACTCGAGTGAGCCCCAGTATTGACCAGCCAAGCTGGACATGTCGCTACAGGGCGAGGGCATTAGCGTGTCACGGGCTACATATGACACTGCAACTATTCTTTTTGCTGTAATGATACCCAAAAGTCGGATGCGGAGAAGGCTCTCACAGAGCTAGGAGTTTGATGGCACGTTACGCCCAACAAAAGGGGCGTTTCTTGTAAACTTTCCAGCATTCACGCGGCCACAGAAGGATGGCATACTGTATTAACAACCCTACTGAGGTACCACCGCATATTTAGCAACAGCTTCACACCATCTCGTGTCTTTTTGGCAGCCACGGTTGCCTGGCATGTGTCTAGCTAGCGCGAGCGGCTGAGGTCTGGCCCTCAATTGATTGGCAACTTCCATCTTGACCCCTGCTAAACCGGACGAATTATATCCGATTCTGGTAATAAGGCTTTTGAACAGAAACGTTACACGTGATGGCACTCTCAACGGTTCGAGAGTTATCTACGACTAGGCTCAAAATGTGGTCGCATACTGTAGGCTGATACTCAAACCTGAACCCAAGAGCATTGTCCGCTTCTAAAGAGAACGGCGCAATGGAACGGGATAGCACGTATCGATATCAACCTCTGCCACCAATTGCAGCAGAGGGTCGCACACCTTCGTTCACCCGACTCCTGTTCTTGTACTCAGGCTCGGGAGAAGACCCCTTTGAAGCGCATCTAGAAATCGTCGACATCGAGAATGCGCCTCCTTACGAGGCTTTGTCTTACACGTGGGGAAAACCGACGGAACAGCCGAGGGACTACATCTGGATGCAAGGCTGTCCCATGCCCATGAAGCCAAACCTAGAAGACGCTCTGCGCTCTCTGCGCTTGCCGAACCAGGTCCGCAGGCTATGGGTTGATGCTCTCTGCATTGACCAGTCTGACCTGGACGAGCGTGCTCGGCAGGTGCAGTACATGAGGCTGGTCTACAAACACGCTGCCCGCGTCGTCGTATGGCTTGGTCTCAAGACTTCCGGGACTCATGAAGCATTTCAGGCCGCGGAGAAGCTCGCGAGGATCAGAGAATTCACTCATCCGGCGGCTACTGGACCTGACGGCGGGCAACTCGACCCCGACACCGTCCAGGGTCTGACGAGCAGCATGGTCGAAGACCTACCAGAGACGTGTATGATCCATCTGGATGAGGTCTTTGAGCGTCCGTACTTCAGCCGTTGCTGGTGCGTGCAAGAGGTGGTGGCATCTTCAAGGGCGATTGCCAAGATTGAGGACCTGGAAATGTCCTTTTTCGATTTGATCGCCTCGTTGATTGTGCTCGCGGGTTGGAAGAGCGAAATCGTTATTGACCGGCCCTACCAGTTGTGGAATCTGATTCTCATGCGACGGCAGTCCAACAGCTTCCTCGGTCAGCCTGAGGTCGAGGGCTCGATTGGATCATTTCTCTCACTTTTGGAGCTGACGCGGACGCTGCAGGCGACGGATGATCGAGACAAGGTGTTTTCCCTCCTTGGCGTTTGCGACGAGGGGCTGAACCCCGTGCTGGCGTTGACGCAGATCCATGGCAACAATGATAGTTGGCGCATTCGCTTGATTCGTCGAGGCTTGACGCGGGTCAACAACTTTGTCAATGGTCTTGCTCCGGATCTCAACTTCGGCCGGCCGAGAGCTCTGCGGCCGGATTACAAGAGGGAGACGGTGCTGGTATACTGCGATCTAACGAGGTTTCTCCTGCGCAAGCAGCCTCGGATTCTGGACGTCCTCGACCATGTCCAGCATGATGAGGACCCTAGCCTTGGAGACTATCCGTCTTGGGTTCCAAAGTGGTTTAACCCAAGGACATGTTGCGTCTTCAAGGGGGCCTACCTCGCTGGCTTTTGTGATGGGCATTTCCGTTACTTTGCCGAGCTTCACGATATACCAGTCCGCGATGATCCCGTGCGGCCAAAAGTTCTGTCTTTGGATGGATACCACGTCGATGTGGTACAGCAAACGAGCGAAACAGTTGACTTTGGATTTGGGTCTCGAGCTACTGCTGAAGCTATCGTGCAGGCTTGGGAGCAGCTTTTCGATTTACCGATCGCTCCTAGATGCGGGAGGAAGTATCGGGACAACCGTTTCCTGGACGTGGCATTCTGTAAAGCCATCTTGGCTGGTGCTCTGGGTTCCATCATTGGGTTTAGTCACCTCCTCACCAAGAACCAAGGCGGTTTGAACCCGCGATTCGACGACCGCACTCACAAATCTCACGCTGAGCTCGAACGAGAGGCCCAAGACTTGGCGGAGACGTTCCTCGCCCAGATGGCTGAGTTTGGTCTCCCGCCGACGGCGATGGAGTTTGGGAACCCGTATCGAGAGGAAAAGCTATATACCTTTGGAGCAGGGGTGCGCACCTACTTGAACAACCGAAAGGTGTTTGCGACCCGTGATGGCCGTGTGGGCATTGGGCCCAAGATGATGCAGCCTGGGGACGAGGTCGTGATTCTTTTCGGGGGGCGGATGCCGTTCATCGCACGGCAGAGAGGTGACCATCGACTGCTGATTGGAAGCTGCTACTTGGTCGACGAAGAGCTGATGTGGGGAAAGGTTACGGAGAAAGTGAGGTTTAATCGTGGTGGTCCTCCGCGGGTGACTTTTGAGTTCCATTGAGTCGCTGTCGCGAGATTATCTCAATCTTCAACATTTCCCACCTGAACAGCCACTTAATCCAGCCTGCACACTGCTGTCCCCGACTTTAACCAATAAAACGCAATTCATTCCTGCGTACTGCGAAATTCGTTCCCGGATGATTTTCCCAGTGCAAGCCTCCACATCATCTTACTCCGAAGATCATCACCAAAAGCCCAAGTCGAGTGTGGCGTTAGCGAAGCACTCCAAAATGAAGATCCTCCTGATCGGAAAGGGCGGCCGTGAACATGCCCTTGCATGGAAGCTCACTCGGTCGCAATCAGTTGAGCATGTCTACGTTCTGCCAGGCAACGCAGGCACCGAAGCCCTGGCGAAAGCCTCAAATTGCCGTGAGGTAGCTGTTGACGACTACAATGGCCTCGTAGAGCTGTCAAAGAGTCTTGGGATCGACCTCGTTATCATCGGCCCAGACGACGCTATTGTTGGAGGCATGGGAGATCACTTTCGGAGCAGTAAGTCATTTTGGAACATGTGAGGAAGTATGGTCTAACCTGAGGCAGATGGAATTCGCTGCTTTGCCCCAAGCAAGAGGGCCGCCATCATCGAAGGCTCCAAGGACTTCGCCAAGGACTTTATGTGCAGACGCAAGATTCCAACCGCGACCTACGAAACCTTCGACAAGGTTGATTGCGACAAGGCTAAGGCGTATGTACGAAGGTTGGGCCACAGAGTGGTCATCAAGGTGGACGGCCTTGCAGCTGGCAAGGGCGTCATCCTGCCCGAGACCACCGAAGAGGCGGAACAAGCCCTCGAAGACATAATGCTCAAGGACAAGTTTGGTGACGCGGGCGAGATGGTGATTGTTGAGGAATACCTCGAGGGTTACGAGATCAGCGTTCTTACCTTCACTGATGGAACATCGATTGTGTCTCTGCCGCCTAGCCAAGACCACAAGCGGGCTCACGATGGCGATAAGGGGCTGAATACTGGCGGCATGGGGGTGTATGCACCTGTTCCTTCGGTGACTGAGGAGCAGATGGCAGAAATCGAAGAGAAAATCATCCTGCCGACTATTGTTGGCCTTGAGTTAGAAAGTAAGTTTGAACAAAGTAGCGGCAGCACGAATGATGCTAATCTAGAGATACAGGGAGACCATTCAACGGCATGCTCTTTACGGGAATCATGATGACACCCTCAGGCCCCAAAGTGCTTGAGTATAACGCGCGCTTCGGAGACCCAGAGACGCAGAGCATGGTGCTTCTGCTTCCAGACGAGGCCTTGCCTGAGATTATCCTCGCCTGTGTGGAGGATAGACTCGGTGACATCAAGCTGGACACTCTTGCAGGATTTGCCTGCAATATTACCGTTGCGGCAGAGGGCTACCCGGAATCATACAGGAAGGGCGATCTAATCCGATTGGGATCTACCTCTGAAGGTGAGTCGGAGCAGAAAATTGCCATGGTCCATTGCTGACAAACATGCCTAGGTGTACATATTTTCCACGCCGGAACCGAACAGATCAACGATAAACTAGTCACAGCAGGCGGCCGCGTCCTGTCCGTTGCCGCGACGGGTGAAACCCTTGAGGAAGCAGTATCAGCTGCTTACAAGGGTGTTGAAAGTGTTCATTTCGAGGGCATGTTCTACCGCGAGGATATTGCAATGCGGTAAGTCAGACCAAGAGCCGTCAATGTTATCCTCAGCTCTAGATACCGTAAAGTATGGCTGACATGATCAAGTTCGCTCAAGTTCGCTCCGGGAAGGGCCGAAGATGGACTCAACTAGCTCGAGGGGTAGCCAAGATCGGAGTTTGGGCCGTTGCTGTTAAGGTTTTCTGGTGTGATAGGTCGATAAGTTGGGACGACCTTGGGCATGGCCCGTCAAACAGGTAGCAAGCAGATGCGGAGGCGGGGTGGTCTGGAAGGGCCGAAAACTCCATGTTCTAGGCCCAGCTGACATGGCAAACTCAGGGGGGGGTCTCTGGAAGCTTTCGAGCGTGAAACATAACAGCCACTGACGCATCAGGAGGACCGTGATGGCGGGATGCAGGAGATGCAGGCGACCAATGGACCCAAGTCTAGACCGTTGTGGTGTGATGTTATACGATAGCGAACCTTTATATAGTATTCAAGAGCTCCCGGAGCTTAAATCCGGTAGCAGTCAACTAGTTATGACCGACGTAAGCTCGCGCTCGATGTGCTGAAGCTCTCTCCCCATCACCAGCAACGATGAACGTCTTTGTCGTTCCAGCGTCTCCCAAGACGGGGCAGGCGACGATCCAATCCCTCCTTGATCACCCATCACAACCACAAGTCACGGGCGTATATCGAGATTTAGGAAGGATACCAGCTAAGTTTAAGGATCATCCTCGATTTCGGGCGATCAAGGGCGATGTTGCCGATGTTTCGAGTCTCAAATTTGCTGGTGCCGATGCCATCGTATCTATCACGCCTCCGCAGTACTCCGAGTCCAAGCCGATAACAAGAGCACGGGAGATGGCGGCGAATGTCAAGTTTGCTATCAGCAGGGTTGGGTGTTCGGTGAAGCGTTTGGTATATGTGTCTAGTATAGGAGCTCATTTGGAGCACGGGACGGTAAGTTAAGAATGGAGGTTCTCTGTGGCAGGCAGATAGCTGAAGGGAATATTGGTAGGGCGAGATAAGAACGAATTACGAGGCAGAACAAGCCCTCATCGGTGCCGCCCCCGAGGTAGTCTTTATTCGATGCGCCTACTTCATGGAGAATTGGGCGGCAGTACTTAAGACCGCGAATAATGATCCGCCACATTTCTCTTCTGTGTTGTGTCCCATAGACTACGCAATACCCATGGTAAGTTTTACCGGATAGTTTGGTCCCAATGAAGAATATACCGTTCTAAACCTATGATGAAGGTCTCGGTGAAAGATGTTGGTCGAACATGCGCAAAGGAAGCCCTCACAGCAGGCACGCCTATGCGACAAAATCCCTACATCTTCAATCTGTATGGGCCAGAATCTTATTCAACTAAAGATGTGCACAGAGCGGTGGAAGACATAATATACAATCGCAACAAGTACAGTTACAATAAAGACAATGACGACAAGGTTGAGCTTAGGCTGGTAAAAGATGAGCAGCTGAAGGACTTCTTCGCACAATTATATCAGTCACCGGCGGCTCAACTGTTTGTGGAGATGACGAGGAGTCTCCTGCCTGGAGGGATCGTAGCCGGGGATATGCGAGAGGGCCACTTGCTTCAGAGGGGGAGCGAAACACTGCGCGAGGTGATCAGAGCCATCCTCAAGAAATGAAAAAAAAAACAGAATACTAGCGACTTGAACAAGTGAACGCCGTTTCGACGAGACTGAGAGGAGAGGAAAACAAAAAGAAGAGAATAACGAAACCATACAAAACGGAAAATGCGCCCGGGCTGCGAGGAGACTATCTGAGCCACAAACTTGCTCAGGGTTGTTATCAAACAAGATCCGCCTTGCTAGCTCAATCGGTAGAGCGTGAGACTCTTAATCTCAAGGTTGCGGGTTCGACCCCCGCGTGAGGCTCAAATCCTCACCGCGATTGGCCAAGCCACTCTCCGGGTTATTCATTTTTTGCATTTTGCTTCATATCGACCAACCATCGACGGTGATGCTCGAAACCATGTGGCAAGCCATAACCTTCTTTTGGCGCTCACCACTGAATTCCAAGGTTCTTGCTTGAATGCAAGTCAATTGTTGCCCTCTGCCCTTTCTTTGGTTGTAGTCGCAGTTCACTTCTTCAGGTTGCGGTCAAGCCGGAGCCGAAGCCGAAGCCGATGTAGCGAAGGTCAAGTCAAGCCAGCCCCTCAAAGGACAAGCATATAAGCCAGGTACCCACAGCAGTCAGCGAACAGGTTTGAATTGCTCGGCTAGGATAAACATGCTCGTTTCCAATGATTAGGATGTCTCGGCTCAAAAGTAAGAAGCCCTCGTAGTCGAGGGATTTCATACCCTGATTCCGTCTCTTCGGCTCTGCCCACACATAACCCCGGCGTGGTCGCTTTCAGGGGCATGTGAGGGTCTTCCAACTGGTTTCGAGATTCCGTCCTCATTGGTTAAAATGAGGTGTAGAAGAGAGGCTCACGCAATATGAAGACCTACCTTTGATTGTATTCCGTTTGATCCACCAAGTGGTGCTCTTGTATGGCGACTCTGGTTCGCAAGCCGACACTTATCTGACGGAATGAGACGCAGGTGTTCGGCTTGAGGATGCCAACCTTGGCGGCTGAGATTGCTCAGTAAGCTTTAAGAGCGGCTCGGCGCTAAATTTTGATGTTCGCCAGATCTTACCAAACGACCTCCCAAGGCTGGCTTTACCTTGCCCTCCCGTGACTCAAAATGGCGAGGACTGAGACTCAGAAGGTTGCCTCCAAGATGGACTCACAGACGATGGTGGTATCCGATATGGAGAAGATTCAACTTTCCTCGTTGCCGAAAAGTGACGATGATGCAGCACGAGTTGACGAGGAAGAGCTAGTTATGGATCAAGGACTTGTAGCATGGCTTCAAGTTCTTGGAAGCTGGATTCTGTTTGCCAACACCTGGTAAGTCGAAAGCATCCCAGTCAACCATGAGGGGGATGAACTTGATTGGGGGCCAGAGTTCGTACGGCAGTACTCAAGCTGACGTTGGTCAAGGGGATTGTCAAACTCATTCGGAGTCTTCCAAGCCTACTACTCAAACAATCTTTTACCAGACGTCAATCCTTCGACTATTTCCTGGATCGGATCCATCCAGATCTTTCTGATGATGCTCATCGGCGTCTGCGCGGGTTGGCTTCTCGACGCGGGGTATCTCCGCTTCATCCTCATTTGTGGCACTACCATGACGTCCCTTGGTCTCTTTATGCTGAGCTTGTGCACGAAGTATTGGCAGATCCTTCTTGCGCAAGCGCTCTGCGTCGGAACGGGAAGTGGGTTGCTGGGGTTGACGTGTGTTGCTGTGATCCCTCTTTACTTCCGCAAGAGGAGGATGATTGCGACTGGCATTGCTGCTACGGGAAGCAGTCTAGGTGGGTTGTGAACAGAACCCGAGATTTTGATATACGCAAGCACGAGTACTGATCAATTGTCAAGCGGGAATCGTGTATCCCATCTTGGAGAGACATCTGATCGCATCTATTGGCTTTCCGTGGGCTGTTCGGGTTTTCGCATTCATCGTCACCGGAAGCCTACTGATCTGCGTTGCAATCATGCGCCTTCGACCCAATCTCAAGCGGCGTGAAGCTCTCTTCCGCCTGGAGTACTTCCGCGATGTCCCCTATGTGTCGTTCTGTATTGGTCGGTTTCATTTCTACGGAGTCTTCGACTCACGGCAGTCGCTAACAAGTAATCAGCCTTCGCCTTGATGATCGGCTCTATCTACATTCCCTTTTTCTACGTGGATGCCTATGCTATTCGTTTGGGTGTAGATCAAGACACGTCTTTTTACATCCTCAGCGCCATGAACGCTGCAAGTCTCCTCGGCCGTCTAGTTCCCAACTGGCTCGCTGATAAATACGGCGGCATGACAATTATGCTTCCCTGCTGTCTCTGTTCGGGTGTCGTTCTCTTCCTCTTCCGCTTCGCGACCGACCTGCCAGGACTGATTGCGATATCGATTGCCTACGGGTTCGTCTCGGGGGGTATGGTGTCTTTACCCCCTGCTACTATTGCGAATTTGACAGACGACTTGTCAGAGTATGGAACGAGGATGGGCATGGGATACACCATTGCAAGCTTTGGCGCGTTGATCGGGAATCCTTTTGGAGGTGCTGCACAGCGTCCTCAAGGAAACTCGGCAGCAGATATGCAGAGGGAGTTTCAAGGGACTTGGATCTTTGCTGGTGTATTCATGCTCGCGGCTTTCATTTCGATGGTGATATCAAAGTACATGAGAATTGGGTCTGTCTTGCGTGGTAAATGCTAGCATGCAAGAATCTGACTGAAGTCTACTCGCTATAGGCTTCAATCTAGTGCTATGAATTCACCCAGATCTACTTAGACAAAGAGTAAAAAGTAACCTCTGCAATCATCGTCCTGGCTGGGATGGTGACGGAGATGGGAAAGCCACCGTAATCTGGGTCCTCATTGGGCATCATCGCGAACTTGCCGCTCCTCGTCTCATCCCCGTTCAACACACGACTCGTTTTCAAGCGCCCGGCCTCTTCGTCTTCTACAATCTTCTCCTCAAACTTTAGAATACCGGTGAAGTTACTGCCTTGACCCAATGCCTTTGCTCTGACCTGAAAGCCCCAGCCGATGAGCAGGAACTTGCCTCCACCACGATGTATCACCATTCCAGCACCTGTTCCTGGCTTGCCGAACACGAAGCACCGCTCTATGGTGATCTCAAAGTCTCCCCAGTTGCGACGGATGACGGGGCTCGGGTCCTTTCCGGCGCTATCTGCCGGAAGCTCGTCGAAGCAGAAGCCCACCGATGTGCTTGGGTGTCGTTGTGCTTCAAGAACGATGGGCGAAACGGTCTTCAGCAGACCGTAATGCTTGGTGATGGGGCTGTCCTCCGGCTCGATTGTATCCACACCAAAAGGAGCAACCCCCATAGCGCCGTAAGTGCCGTACGCAATCCAGATACGACGCGCACCGTAGTCATCTCGTCGTTGCTCCGGAATGAATAGAGGCTGGTTTCGATGCCTGTACTTGGCGCAAGAGCTGGCGTAGTCATTGAGATAGACATCCGGCCCGATAAAGTCCAACTTCGGCGCGAAGCGCATCCATACGTCCAAGACATTGCTCACGGGGCCTCCGGAGGGATAGTCCCCCGGCATGCCGCCGCCGCCCACCACAACGGGAAAGTCATTGTCTGAGTCTTCGCCGACGTAGTTCATCCATACGTTGGTGTAAAGTGGGATGGGATAAGCCGCCTTCCCGGCCGCGGCAACTTCGTTTAGGTAAAGGGCGTAGTTGTACGCCATGAATAACTCATCCGTCCGGGGACTACCACCAAAAACAGATTCCCAGTTGTCGTTTCCATCGAGGTGTGGACTTTGGTGATCAAATCGCGTGAGGTTCTGTTCTCGCATATCTTGGTGTAGCTGATCCCACTCCGCGGACAGGAAGTGGACGAGGTCCCTTGGGACTGATTCATGAAAGGCTTTATTTGCGAGCTCTGAGCCGTCGCGAGAATCTCCCAGCACACCGCACTCGTTCTCGACTTGTACCATTAGAACAGTAGAGTGTGACTCGTCCATCTCTCTCAAGTGTTCCATTAGTCGGCCAAACGCCTTGGCGTCTGCTTTGCGGCTCTCGGCACTGAAAATTGATAGAACGTCGCCTGTTTCGAGACGATCTCCGGCCTTGCGGAGCTTTACTCGCGGGAATCTCTTGCCATCTGTCTTTACCCAAGTCGGTGTATATGTCGACAGCCCTGTGCTTGTAAGTCTCAATCATCTTTAAGTCTGTCACTCAAGGGCAGGGGAGAAATAGGGCAGCGTACCGTTCTTGAATGACCCAAACCAAAGCAAAACTAGGTGCATGGAATGCTTCCGTGCCGAGTTGATGATTTCGTCGAGCACTGAGAAGTCGAACTTGTCCTCTTCGGGCTCGATCATCTCCCAGGATACGCTACCGAGCAAGGTGTTGATATTCGTATCGGCCATTTTCTTCCAAACGGTTTCCATGTACTCAGGGGACGATAGTGAGGAATTTTGAAGTTCACCGGCTCTCATGAGAAAAGGTTCACCCTTCACCACGAGTTGTTTCGATCCATCCGTTTGGACGAGGTGAGGGATGTTGATACTAAGGTTAGCCATCTTCGCGATGCCTTGAGGGGTTGCGTCGAGGAATGTCATTTGTATCGTGGTGTTTGTTCAGTCTTCTTCGGCGGATCTCTGGATTTTGACTAGAGGCAAGCGACGCAGTAAAGGAATTAGGCAAGAGAGAGGAAATTGAGAGCAGAATTCAAGCATGTTCATGTTTGCTATTTCAGGATTTGGGGTGACAGCACACCAACTCAAGAGAAGGAGGATGGATCTGCAGTGTTGAACGGTCTTCGGAGTTTGTGAAAGATGATTGGCTTATAATCCGATCGTTCATTGTTAGCTTCCCGGATCTGCGAAACACACGAGGAATGAGGGGATATGTCGGTATACTAGATAGTAAAGTGTCGATTGACGAGTAAAGACTCGCGCTATGTCTGTCTTGCTTCCCCTCAGTGGCGTCGACTCATGCATAACAGCGTCCTCCACATGTTGGTTTGTGGGGTTTTCGGGTCACCGCCCAGTGAAAGATGTCCATTTCCGAGAAACTAAATAGAGGGCATGTTCCTATCTCCATAAATGTCATTCAACATGGAGGTTGTGAATGGTATCGCCCGCACGTTATCTGATCTGGCGATCGGATGAAGCCCTCCAAAGCATGTCGTCAATGCCGGGAGAGCAAACGGAAATGCCTCCGTCGTACCCTCGCGGTAGGCGAGCCCTGCGATACTTGCCGAGCTAGAAGCCTACCGTGTGCAAGTTCCCTCTCACACGTTCCTCCATCGCCGCTGCCACTGCTCCCCAGACCTGAACCGACACCTTCATTGTCAAACAACTCCACGCCTACTTCGTCAAGGACCGAAGGCATAGACTTGCCAATTCACACGGCTAAACTTCTCGTCGACTTCTATCTAGACAAGCTACATAGTCGACCGCATAGCCTGTTCCACCCGGCAAAACTTCGGCAGGAGGTTCACGATGGGTCTATTAGCAGGATTCTCCTCTTGGCTATATGCAGCATGGGCTCACGGTTTGCCCTTGATGACGAGACCCGGGCCCTCGAGGCTGGGTTGATGGAGGAATCTAAACGGCTGCTGCTGGCGAATTTGGAGAATGTATGCGTCGAAAACATCCAGGCGTGTGTCCTCATGGCGAACCTCTGCGCAGCTCATTTGAACCCTTCTTCGGAAGCTTTGTTCTTCCGTAAGTAATCACCATATGGGTTGACAGGGTGTATATTTTTCCTCTAAAATTCATTCACTCACAATTGACAAGGCACTGGCATCAGTCTCTCTCACATCATGCAGCTCGGCACCTCCACTGTCGGGACACAGCTGGTCGATCTTGAGATTCACAGGAGGATATGGTGGTCGCTATTCATGGCCGACCGATGGTCGTCTTCGAGCCTCGGCCTGTTGCCACAGATTCGAGATACAGAGCTTCCTGTTGATCTGCCCATGGACGAGGCCATATTCGAGTCCCTAGATCCAAAAGCAACGCAACTAGAGAAGCCATGGCATCCGGGAATATGGGCTTTCAAGATCTCTCTGGTACAGCTATTTGGTCCAATACAACAGCTCAATCGCCACAGCGTCAACGGCAGTATGTCTGCGGGGAGCATTGAGAGCAGCATTCTCTCTCTGTCTCGGCAGCTGGAAACTTGGGAAACGTCCCTGCCCGAAAACATCAAATGGAAAGAGGAAATGCTAGACTGGCATATTGGCAGAGGGACTGGAGGCCCATACGTGGCTCTTCATCTTGGGTATCATCACTACTCCGTCTTGCTCTACTTCCGGTTCCTCAGCTCTCAAGAGCCAAGGTCGCCCGCGGCTAGCTTGTATCATGGTAGGTGCAAGTCCCATGCCTCAGCGTACAGCAATCTTGTCAAACTCGCCCGTCGTAAGCAGGGATGTGAAGTCGTCTACCCTACGGTCGGGCACATGGCGGTAGTCTCGTCATCGGTGCTCCTCCATACTCTCTTATTCGGCGAGGAGGCAGATCTCAAGAGCGCGAGAGATGCCCTGAACGCGAACTTCGCAGCCATTGTCGAACTGCGACAGTACTGGCCAAACACAGCGCCAATGGTTTGTGCCCGTCCAGTGTGGCTCACTCACATGCTCACGCAAACTGATATGACGATAGATCGAACGTCTTGCTACCTTTCAAAACTTCTGCCTGCTGTCCGGCGACTCCAGAACGCACGATTTTGATGACTGGATGGTGCGCTTCCTGACCGAATACTCACTGCCTCTCGAAGAAAAAGACATTCAACACGTGAGATCGGGTATGGACTACGATATTGATAGTTTTTCGGCTCGAACTGAGGCCCTCACACAGCAAGGAAGATATACCTCGTTTCAGACAGACAGCTCCGACGCCTATAGCCTACAACTTCATGAGTTCGACTACCTACTTTAGTTGCTGTCAATAATTCTGTAGCTTGGTAATGCGACGTACCATCTCCTTGCTGAAACCCGCTTGCAGTTATGTGAGAGACCTCGTCACGAACGGGGAAGAGGATTGGCACGTCACGACATGGCACGATAGAGCAATTGCCATACGCCTGGAAAATCCTACCGTAACCTGAGTCTCGTAGTCGCCTCAATATGTGAAAATCTACCTGCCTAAATAGAAACCTGATCTAGTAGCGCCTTCGGAGGCCACGCAGAAAGTCATGCTATATGCGGTTTGGTAAGGCCTCCTTACTTATGTGGCGGATAGACTTTCACAGGTGTCGGGGAAAAGACCAATCAAGTTTCTCACTTTCCGATGGACTGGTTTTCTCGTCTTGAGTGCCGTCTTCTTCTCGAAAGAAGCGCTAACAGCATACCGGGCCTAGCTCCTGGTTAGACCGGTTGTCGTTACCCTCACCACAGAGGTTGGGGAACGCACCACCCAGCTCATGCGCGCGCTCATCCCGCAACCCCCAGCAGAGTGATGATTCCAGTCTCCTGGATGTCGGAAAAAACGTCGAGATGATTGGTCCCGAAGCCGCGAACCAGGTCGCAACGAGTGACAGACATGTGCTTGGTCGACTTACCCCACGAACCTGGGGTCCCCTCCCAAGGATACGATAAATGGCGATCATGTCTAACTTCTTATGGACATGCCGGTGTGTAGTTGTAGACCCTTGAACGACGGCCATATCCATATTATGTTGGCTCGTCTTATTTAAAAGGCATGCGTAAATCTCATGAGTTTCCAATTCCCTGCAACTCATCATCGTTCAACTCAGCGGCCTTAGACCACAGCAATCTGGCGCCAAGACCTCGAGGGACCTGCTATCAACGCTGGCCAATTTCTGTACTTTCGGGAGCAGCATGACTTCAACCAAAGAGCACCCAGAATATCTCGAGGAGCCTCCACACCTCAAGGTTCCACGGGTAACATGGTATAAGCACGCCGGTTTGCGGAGCACTCTACATAAGGATGCCAATCCTGATGCTGTGCACCACCATTAATGGATAAGATGGGAGTCTCTTGAATGGTCTCCAGACCGTCGAGAACTGGCGAGCTTGTAAGTGCCACACCGCACTGCTTTGTTGAAAGGTCTACTGACTCTCTAATTTCCAGGCTTCAACCATCCTTCCGGCTCTACTATTGGCCTATTCACTGCCATTGTCAACATCGGTGGCTTCAGTGCTCTGTTCTTCTGTCAGTTGATAAATGCAATCTCGTGGAGAGAGTTCTATATGCTGGTATTCCGTTGGCGACAGCTCCGTACATTGCAGATTTCTATGGCCGTCGTATCGCAACTGCTATTGGCATCATCATTCTTGTCGTCAGCGTCATCATCCAATGTAGGGACTATGGTTGCTTGCGCTTCTGCGTAGACACGAGCAAATCTAACATCGGCTAGCCGTTCCGAGTGTCAACGAAGGGATGTTTATCGGACGTCGTTTCCTCGTGGGATTCGGGTAGGCAGGCATTCATTGCCCCAAATTACCGGCATGACTAATGACCACCGGCCATCTTAGATCCAACATCTCCATTGGGGCCGGTCCGCTGCTGATCATGGAACTCGCTTATCCCCAGCACCGAGGCAGACTCACCGTGATGTACATCAGCCTTTGGTATGTCGGGGAGCATCGTCGCCGCCTGGACTGTTTACGGAACGATCAAGTACACCGGTCAAGTGTCGTGGCGGGTCCCCGTTGCTCTGCAATGCCTCATGCCGGTGCTCCAACTGATTGGCATATTTACGTTACCTGAGAGTCCGCGTTGGTTGTGCCCGAAGGATCGATCTAGCGAGGGCTTTGAGATCTTGGTCAAGGTAAGGAGAACGCAGGTTAGATGCACTGGTGTAACTTGATGACTGACTTCCAATACCGGGCAGTATCACGCCAGCGGAAACCGCGATGACCCATTCGTCCGGGCTGAGTTCGCCGAGATCCAAGAGACCATCAAGCTTGAGAAAGCTCGCGGCGGAGACGGGGTGGATGGTATTTTGCCAGACACCGGGAAACCGCAAGAGACTGATGCTCATTGTGCTCACGTCGTTCTTCTCTCAATGTTCAGGTGTGTGTATACCTCCGGAAGAACCTCGACTTGACTAACAAGTGGCTCTTCTAGGAAACGGCCTAGTCTCGTACTATCTTCACGACATTCTGAGTTCCGTTGGCATCGACGAGCCCAACTCCCAGTCGCTGTTCAATGGTGGTCTCCAGATCTGGTCGTTTCTCGTTGCGATCTGCTTTTCAGTCTATTTCGTCGAGAAGCTCGGCCGCAGAATTCTCTTTCTCATCGCTGCCGTCGGGATGCTCGTGGTCTTGAGTGTTTGGACTAGGTATGAACCCCGCAATGTCCCTGCAATTACTTAACTTGTACTGACCTTCTCAGATGCTCTGCAGTGTATGCCCAAACAGGCAACAAAGACGCCGGGCCTGCAGTTCTGGCGATGATTTTCCTCTTCTACGGAGTCGCTGATTTCGCGTGGCCTGGCTTGACGGTCGCCTACTGCTCCGAGATTCTTCCCTTCAGCATACGAGCCAAGGGACTAGCTATGTGCCTAGGAGTGACGGCGCTCTCTGGCGTCCTAAACCAATACGGCAATCCTATCGGGCTCTCATCGCTGGCTTGGAAGTTCTGCTTTGTCTACGTCGTCATCTTGGTCATCGAGGTGGTTTGCATCTGGTTTCTCTTTGTGGAGACCAAGGGGCCTACTCTCGAGGAAATCGCCGTCTTGTTCGACGGCAAGGATGCCAAAGTTTCCAAGGAGGCGGGAATAGACGGCGATGCTACGTTTGAGCAGGTGGAGGTCCGTAAGGCCGTGGAAAAGGTCTAGGCGTTGTCCACATAAGAAACAAGCCAGCGAAGGTGTTGTGGGCTTTACAGGGTTGAAGCGACTGTACGGATCGGTTCCGGAGAGACGAACGTGGGCTGCCGGTTGGGCACTGGACAGCGGAGGCGTGCCGTGTCGCCTGTCGCTTGAGACCGGCTTGTCAAGCACGGAGAATTTGAATCAAAACGACTAGGAGCTTCCCTGAGTATCGTATGTGTGCGAATCCGTGCTGTTATCAGTTGACGTCTTGAATGAGGTGACTGATAAAGTGCGTCCATGCTTCTCCTCATCATGAAAGCAAGCAACAATAACGTTCCACTTGACAGAATCTAAAAGTTGAGAAGCAAATTAGACTGCGGGGAATCGCTGGTCGTGCCCGACCCAGCTGGCGGTCCGGCACTCTCAAAGTCGCACGGGAGCTAGGAACAAACATCCTGTGAAGCAACCTATGCGTGCTATGCCAGAGATCATGCTGGTAAGCATGCGTGCCTTGCTCAGAGCTACTGTATACTAGGAAGCTAGGGCGGCGCGGAAACCCCTAGGACTCAAACCATGCGACACACCCAAAGCCCAACACACCATCAAGCCCGGGGGCGTTGCTAAAGATGGATATGGGGACTTCTTGGCCACGTTTTGACGAAGCTTGAGGCTGATCTGAGCGGCCGAGATTGGTGTGCCGGGCAGGCAGGCCTCCTGGCTTGGCGTTGCCTCCTTATTGTCTTCGTACGTGGAAAAGTCATCCATCATCTATCCGTGGACCGTAGGTAGCCAGCTCGGATGGGTTTAATACAAGGAGAGTCCTACGTGGCTTGCGGACGAACAGCACCATCAAGACAAGGTCTCGGGATTTATCTTTTCTTCACTTGGCTGGTTTCCCTGTTTCCAAGCATTCTCGGCTACCAACTTCACTCTTACCTCTCCTCTCTTGTCCACCTCGTTGCTCATTCATGCTTGTTGCTATTCCCACCACAGAGAGACGAACTACGATATATCCCTTGGCTTGGCCAACAAACGCCCTTACCACAGCTGATTATTTGACGCCCGAACACACACTCGACGGGTGCTCACAGACCGGAACCCCACCGCCAACTCCCGGGGGATACTCGACAACCGAGGTACTTTGTTGGTCACCCGACGACAGCACCACCTTTGTGTACCCATGAAGTCAAAAGTCGAGGGGCCGGCGTCTTTTCTTTTCCCCTCTCTTTCGTCCCAGGGTGCACTATTCCCACCGCGTCCACGCCGGTTTGGCGCACCCGCCTGCGGGCAGTCTGCAAAAGCACAAGCACAAGCACCGGACCCCCCTTCCCCCTTGCGATCGCCGCGTGGCGGTCGCCCATTCCAGCCCGTTCGTTGCAGCTCGCTCTAAAAAGGTGAGACTGAGTTGCAGTCTTGCGCAGAGACCGACCGACTGACTCTGACTCCTGTCGTCCACTCTCTCTGCCTTTCTCTGCCTGGCACGCCTTGGTAAACTTTACGCCTGGCCTGCTGCATCCCAACTCGAACGGAACCCAAGATTCCAAGGATTCAAGGAGTCTAGAAAGTAACCCTGCATCAGACCAGATCGAATCAGGTCCGTTGGTCACAAGGGTCACGAGGGACACAACAAACGAAGAAGAAAAGAAACGAACCCACGGCGGGCAGACTACCACATCACAGATCGATCATCAATCACTCATCACCACCTCTACCTCCTCCACTCGCACCCGTCTCTTCCTCCCTCTCCCCTCTCTTATTTTTGCAACTTTCCCCCCTCCCTCCCATCCTGAATCAAAATAATGTCCTACCGGTTCACGGCCACCGAGGCTTCTATCGCAGACGTTGGCTAAGACTTACCTGAACCAACATCTGATTCGAACGCTCTCATTCAACCACACCGCCCGCTGTCGCTCACACTCACTTTACACTCTTGTCACCCAAGGTCGCCCAGTCCCTCGGCATCGCCCCCAATCTTCGCCTAGGATTCCCGGCGCGGCTTCCAGACCCGTTTCACATCGGCCTCTCTGTAGCACCCCGGGTTCCAAGCAGTTTCAACCCTCCGTGACGAGGGGATCCCCGGTCGTCCAGCCGACCCGCCAGATCTCTCTCTCTCTCTCTCTCTCTCTCTCTCTCTCTCT
>JFFI01000399.1:63934-75299 GCA_001563125.1 Colletotrichum salicis
ACACCACACCACACCGACCGCGATTTTCTTGCTCGCACCGAAGCTCCCTCGCTCCCATTCGCCCCCCTGTTCTCCTCTCCTGCCGTCACCGACGAACAACAACAATCACTGTCAGCCTTCGAACTAAATTTCTGCCATCTCCATCCACCTCCACCAAAGCTTCCCTCGACAACCCCTCCAACCCCAATTCAACACCGAAACAGTCTTCTTCGATAACGGTCCTTTTTTCTGAACCTTTTACTCGACACGCGCATCCCCACTTTGATCGAATCATCGGATCCAAACTCGACTTCGAATTTATCTAAACTTTTTTTTTCGCGCCCTCGCATCAACATCAACAATGGCCGGCGGCAAGGGAAAGTCTGGCGGAAAGACGTCCGGAGGCAAGGCTACGGCCGAAGTCCCCAAGAAGCAGCAGAGCCACTCCGCTCGCGCTGGTCTCCAGGTACGTTGCGCTCTGCTGATGATGCGCCGGTTTTGCACGTCAATTTTTGGGCCCCGATATCGAGCATCGACCGACCACCACCCGATTTCGACGCGTTCGACCGCAACACAAGTTAGAATCGTCCTCAAACCATCATCTCGTGTCGCGCAGCATCCTCCGCTTACAATGGGGAACTTGCGCGATCACTTTCACGCTGCTAAGACAGCACTAGATGATGGACGGGATGCAGTCGCGTGCACGATGTCGTTGGGCTCGAAAATGACGGCGCAAGGCCCGGAACGCACGCAGCAATGAAAATTTCTCGAGCTAGCGGTCGCAGCATTGCTAACACGGACTTTCCAGTTCCCCTGCGGTCGTGTCAAGCGTTTCCTCAAGGCCAACACCCAGAACAAGATGCGCGTCGGTGCCAAGGCTGCCGTCTATGTCACCGCCGTCCTCGAGTATCTTACTGCTGAAGTCCTCGAGCTTGCAGGCGTAAGTTTCCCACCCCTTCCGGCGCACTCCGTTGACTCATCGGGATCTCTGCCTAAATCTTTTGCTGACGCGCGCCTTGTAGAATGCCGCCAAGGACCTCAAGGTCAAGCGTATCACTCCCCGCCATCTCCAGCTTGCCATTCGTGGTGACGAGGAACTGGACACCCTGATTCGTGCCACCATCGCCTTTGGTGGTGTTCTGCCACACATCAACCGGGCGCTCCTCCTCAAGGTCGAGCAGAAGAAGAAGGCCAAGGCGCTCGAGGCATAAATCCCGCGTCTTGCACAACAACAACGACGTTGATATTCCCGGTTGGCTTTTTTCTCAGGACGGTTATTTGGGAGTGGTTTGGTCTCAAGGGATGCTTTTTTCTACTTTCCTTACAACACTGGCCAGAAACGATGATGCAGGTGTGCCAGAGGTTGAATAATCTTTTCACAACATCTGGAAACAAAGGAAGGAAGAGGCATGCAACGGTTCAGAGTTGCACGCAATTCCGTCTTGGACGTTCACGGGTACGGTGCTGAAAAAAGATGGTGCATGAGCCATCAGCACCTTGATCTTGACGATTGCAAAGTGCTCAACTCGGGTACCTGCACTCTCAGAAATCCACGCAGATTCGCCTCGAGTCTGGCACTCACTCACAATGTACAACATTTCGAGATTCCTGTTTCGGTTCCCAAGAAGGCACGCGCGGATAAGGCACTAGCTGATGGGCTTAGGTAGATGAATAAAACTGTAATGGGGGTACACATTTGGTTTCTGTCTACTGATGCAGCGCCCATCTACTTGATTGTAGAGTGTTCCTGGAAGTCTATCCATATTGTATTCGTGAGTCAGCATATATGTACAATGGCCTGACTGTATGTATTAACGGGGAATGCTGAAGCGTACGCGCTTGACTGGCTTCTCTCGCCTTGGTTGCATTTCCATCCGCCCACGTTCAGCATACTCGTAAACAGGAGGCCACACCATGAGCCACGGCGGCGATCTCATCATCGAATCCCTCAACAACGCCCGAGCCATGAGCACCGCCGAATAGTCCGCCCGAGTCCTCGCCCTCGCCGCCGCCCGTGGGCCACCGTGATTCCTCCGCTGCAAGTGTTCCGCCACGAAGTAGAGACACTCTGCATTTTCATCATCCAGGCTAAGCAAAGCCTTATCTCTCATGAACATGCGGGAGATGAATAAAGGCCCCGTCTTGGGAGGTTCTTCAATCTTTGTTGGAGTGGACGCGGCCCCAGTGGAGGCAGCGGTTGGTGCAGGTGAAGCGGTATCTTCTGCGGCTGCCGCATTTGGTGCAGGCTCATTTACGTTGGACTTTGCGTGGCGGCGTGTTGGTGTTGATATTATTATTGGTGTGTCGGAGTCGGAGGAGGATGAAGATGGAGATGAAGGCCAGGATAACGTTAATAATGATAACGAGGGTCCACGATAGCTGGATTCGTTTACTTGGAGGTGGTCGGCCATTCTATGTCCACCTCCAACTTCAACTCGGCGAAGAGCGCTTCCGATGATGGAGATCTCGCGTGATGGATCTTGTTGTTCATCCAAGTGAAAGAGGCAGAAATAGGCTCTCCGTCGACTTCGACGATGGAGGATGAATACAGCAACATTGACCTAGAGTTGAGAGTTGTGTAAGCGTGTGTATATCATCGCCATGACATCTGGGTTTCTTACGAGTACGAGCGGGAGAATTAGCCACATTGTGAATAAGAACGACATCTCATTATCAAGGTATGGTAGACTCAACGAGTTTAAGCAGCTGACTGGCCCCCCCCCCAATCGTCAAAAACCATCCTGGCCGTTTTTAAAGTATAACCAGTCTTCGGAGTCCGGCTGGTCCTTCCTGCCTGTATCCTTCACCCACTACGCATCATGCACATCACAACCCGTTTCATGAGACAAAGGATCGACTTTACCGCCTGCTCACCCACCCACTGAAATGTTACGAAATGTCGTGAAACAGAACATGAAATGCGCCCTTGACCCAGGACCCCCGACTCGTGATTTATACCAAGCATCTTTCCCTCAGGAGCGTGCGGTAGATTTGAACAACCAGAACCTCACAATAAAGAAATCTCCAAGCCTTATTCACGAGCCATCCTTATAATAAGCACCATGGCCAAGAGACTCGGTATCAAATCAAACGCAGTATATTTGACAAGGCGCAAAATAGCATAGGTAAGCTGCCTAGTGTGTGCGGCTCTCTCTCTCTCTCTCTCTCTCTCTCGGTACATCATCCTCTCTCTTCATCAAAATTATCTTTGTGCCGATGCACATTACACGCAAATAGTTTGGCCAGTCCTCGCATCTGCCATCTCATCTCTCTCGTGTGTTCCTCCTTTGGAAAATATCGACATTGGATCGTCCACTGATCTCGTCCTGTCATCCCTGCCTCAGATGCTCGCAAATGCATGTAAATCCAACGAAAAAAAGAATAACACGGAAAATTCTAGCAGTAGGTCGATCAAAAGACACCACAAAACACGACCAATCAGCCCCCAATGCAGCCTCAACGCCAATGTCCCCGCCGAAGTCGTCCCGAAAGACCATCCATGGGGACACTCAAAGCATTCCATGGGCGACTCTTTGCAAGTTGAGACAAAGAGTAGTTCGAGGGGTTCAGGGCCGGGAGGGCGAGGACATGAACACCAGATAATGAAGAAATCAGGAAATGCCGGCGCGTTGGAAAAGACGCCCAAAATCAAATCAAACTTTTTTTTTTCTCGTCGGTGAGCCCAATCAAGAGCTGGCATTGTTTTCCGAAGCCGACAATCAACCGATCTTGGCCGTCAAAAGAGAGTCCAAAGGCGACATCAGTCTTGGGTCGTCTTGGTCAAAACTTGCCGAACCGTGGTAATTAGGTGGGTATAGTCATGGTCGCCGAAAGGCATGGTCTCGTCATCCAAAAAGAAGCGGCTTTTGTCGAGCATGCTGGTACAGCTATCTAGACATAAAGAGGTCGTAACAGCGTATTCATCGTCAAGGGTGGTTCATATGCTCCCGCGCGCCATGAAAGGAGTTATGGCGGGGAAACAGGAGGGTATAGGGGGACCGCCCATGGGCCTTTTTTTGCCATGTCGAAATGGTTGCCCATATCAGGTATTTTTCTTGTATCCAAGTTTCTTTTCCGTTCATCCTTCTCTGGTCGTGGAAACAGCCATGAGCCAAGGTTTCCTTGCCGGGCGGGTGCCGTGAATCCGAAGTTGGATGCCGCCACGACACTGGGAATTCTTCTATCCACCAAATCCGAGACGGCCGAGCGAAAGATCATGACGCTGCCAAAGGCTCGTGTCCAACAAATCATCATTATAAGCGATATGGGTGTGGTTGTGGGGGAGAGTGTCCATCATGAAAAGCAATGGTAGGTATAACACAGGGTGGGGTTTTGTCGATTACCGAGCTGCGGTGAGCTGCGGTTAACTCGTCGAATGTCGTTTGTAGTCTCTATGCGTCGCGAGTCATGAATCGTTTCCTCATTGTAATGGTTGTCGTGGCAGTCTCAGCGAGGTTAATAATGGTTCTTGTCTAGTGGAATCGAGATGCGCCGGCGCTTCCAGCACGGGGTGCGTTGTCGGAAGAGTCTGTCATGGGATTAGCTTCTTGAACTCGACATTCACTTTTGGCAGACAAATAGAGACTTACCGCTTCCACGTTGCATGTGGCCGTTGGAGCGGTTGCGGCCGCTGAAGCCGGCGGAAGTTTCCCACTCGGGGCCTCTGGGCTGCCTCTCGGGTGCGTTGCGGTTGCCGCTATTGGCACCGGGGCGCTGGCTTCCAATAGCACCAGGAGTGCTTCGCGCCTGGGAATGAGCGGCCGACTCGTAGGAGCCAAGGTTTAGTCCACCAAGCGAACTGAGCAGGCTGCTGTCGGTACCAGGAGTGCCGACCGTACCAGAGGTAGGCGTCAGGTTGGGAGTGGCAAGCGCGGCGGATTGATTGACACCTCCGTTGTAGTCGCCGAAGCGGGCACCCGAGTTGCCAGACTGGGGAATGTTCCCAATGCCGTTCATGGCCGTCAAATAGCTCGAAGAGGACGCAGACGGGCTAGGGCTGAAGGATCGCAGATCAGCGAAGCTCTTGGCAGCGCGAAGGTTGGCAAGGCCATTTCCATCAGGGCTTCCGGGGAGCTCCAGGGTCGGACCTTGGCGACCCATGGCATGGGAATAGTTGGTGCTGGCGCTCCGGGCCTCCCTGTCGGCAGCGAAGTCGAAGGTGGCTGCCCTGCTGAGACCCTTCTTGTGGTAATCCAAGCCGACGGCGGGAGAGTGGATCTGCGCTGTGGGTGAGGGGAGCTGGCGCTTGACAACGTGAATCTGGCGCGACTCGGCCTCTCCCACAGAGTTGTGCTCTAGGCCCATGTGATGGGCGAGGATATGGATCCGACGGCGCTGCTCGGGGGCAACCGAGTTGGGGAAGATGAGAATTTCACGGCTGGTGTCACGCTTGAACAGAGTAAGCTCGGTGTAGAATTCGAGAGTCTCGGGATCGTTGAGATCAATATCTCCCTCTACACAGTCAGTCAGCAGGTGTCAAATGAATCTCATGGCTTCGTCAAAACGCACCGAGGGGAGCGCGGGGAGGGTTGCTGGAGACGCTGTTCAGGGTCTGCAGAGACGGCTGCTGGTGCAGCATCGGGGCGCGGTGCTGTTCTTCAAGCTGACCACGTCGTTCCCTCTTCTCGCGCTCGATACGCTCTCGCTCAGCCTCTGGGAGCATCTTCTTGTACTCGACCCTCAGCTTCCGGCCGTGGACCTCCATGCCGTTCATGGCATCAATGACAATCTTGGTATCTTCAGGGGACTGGAAGTTGGCAAAGGCCAAACCTCGGAACACGCCGTTGTCGAAGTGATAATTGAAGGCGTAGGGCTGGGGCAGGTGCATCTCCAACATGACGGCGGCAAGCGTCTCCTTTCGCACGGCGAAGGGGATGTTCTTAATAACAATGGCGGTAGGGATCAGTTGCTCTTCCGTCTGCGAACTGGGACGCATATCACCCTGTCCGTCGTAGCGGAGGCCATTTGACATTCCACCGTTGAGGCCGGAGCCATATGAGCCGTGCATGCCGAGTCCTTGATCGGTCCAGTTCTTACGAGCGGTCAGATCACGACTACATTGCAGAGAGCGAAGAGATGAGGAAAAAAAACTTACGGTGGGGAGAGCGG
The DNA here is from genome assembly GCA_001563125.1 of Colletotrichum salicis. Taxonomy (NCBI): domain Eukaryota; kingdom Fungi; phylum Ascomycota; class Sordariomycetes; order Glomerellales; family Glomerellaceae; genus Colletotrichum; species Colletotrichum salicis. The sequence continues at coordinate 70,022 of JFFI01000399.1, forward strand.
CTCGGCGATTGACGCTTCTCTGTCTGTTGGCGCCGTTCATGGCACCGTTGACGGTCGCGACACCACCAGCATTGTAGTTCCAGGCCTGGCTGTTGTCCAGCATATATCCTCCGGGCATTCCATTCGCAGACATTTGATCCATGGCTCTGGGGTTGTAACCAAGTCGGTCGGAAGGAAACAGAGCAGAGGAACCCAAGCCGTTATCGAAAGGTCGCTGGGCCTGACGAGGGAGGGACAGACCAGATTGAAAGCCGCCCGCATACTGCCTCGAGGAGCTCGGGGAGCGATTCGGGGGGGCTGAGTAGTCGAGATACATGTCGTGTTGTTGCTGGCTCATTGTCTTCTTTTTTTCGTGTTTTTCGAAATATATACCCGGGGACGGCAGCTACTGGATTTGATGACCAGTGACCCGTGTGATATGCCGACGGGGAGCGGGAGGGAGGAGGAGAAGGCGGGAGGGCGGTAATGCGGATGTGTGAGGGAGATGCAGGTTGGGTTGGCAAGGGGGGCCAGTTGGCAGATCCAGCGAAAAAAGCCCTCGACAAAACCGACCTACTGACGTGTGTGGACAACGCGAGTGAGCCCAGGGACTGACAGGGAACCGGCGACTTCAGTAAATGGCGGGCGATGCGGAGCAGCAGTACTTTCGCCAAAGCCAAAGTGACAGCAACACGCAAAAAGGCGGCGTCGGTCGGGGACAGAGGCAGCGGCAGCAACCTTGATTGGTGTGCGATGCAATGCAGTGTGCAAGTGCAGTTCACCAAACACGCAGCATGCAACAGAAACAGTCGCAGGAAGTTTTTCTCTCGTGTGGATGGACGGCCGTTCGCTCGTTCGGATCGCTCGTCGTTATAGTCGTGCAGAGACCCCCTCCGAAAATGGGTCAGGGAAAAAACAGGTTGGGAGGAGATGCGAGCAGCCGAGAGAGAAGAGGAAAAAATAAAATAAAAAAATCGCACGCTGTGACCAGGACCAGAAAAAATGCCGTGGCGGATGTTATGTAGGGGCGTGGGGGAGGGCGAGCGGTCCAGTCAATGGTAAAGTTATGTGGCGGGCTCCTTGCGGGATGGGCGCAAGCGGGCTGGTGCTTGGGTTTTTTTTTTTTTTTTTTGTTTTGCCCGGGTTTTCCTTCTTTTCAATTTCTCAACTTTTTTTTGGCTTGGTTGGCTTGGCCCTGGGAGGGCTCGTTCGCTCGTTTTTCCGCCGAAGACGCAGGTCACGCAGTACCAGAGACACAGACGCAGTTGCAGTTGCAGTCGCAGTCGCAGTCGCAGACGCGGGTTGCAGACGCTTGATACGCGATCGCTTGGGGATTGGTGTGTGGTGCGCCTTGATTCAAGGTAGGATAGGGCAAGGCGCAAAGGGGTGTGTTTGTATTCCCTTGGTTGGTGGTGCGTACGGAGTACCTAGGGTAGGTAATAGATGCTAAGATATGTGGGAGGAGGGAGGTGAATAATAGGGGACGGGACGGAAGAGAAGATAAAGAAGAGGGACGGAAGAACGATGAGGTGACCGACGCTACTACTTTTTTTCGCCTGGTGTTGAGGCTCAAAAAAGGTCAAAGGTCAAAGGAGGAGGAGGATGCTGAACCGTGAGGGAGGGGGTGAAGGGGAGGTTAAAGAGGATGGGAAGAGATTCGAGCGAGGAGGGAAAATTCGGTGGTGCTGCTGCAGCATGGAAGGAAAAGAAAAAAAGAAGCTGGAGTGAGGAGGCTAAAAAGGGGAGCTTTTCTCTTTTTTTTTTCTGGTCCCCTCTCTCCCCTTCCTTTGGATTTGCAGTTTCTCTCTCTCTCCCGTCACTCACTTTCAACCCCCGTTGTCAACGATGGGCCCCAGTGAACGCAGCTGATGAAATGGGCCCCCACCGAACGGACGGGGACTAGCCAACGGGGATCCAAAGAAACTTGATGAAGTTCAAGCCAGGGCAGTGTGGGAAAGAAGAAGGGTGTGGCCACGACCCGAACGGCAGAAGGCAAAAGGAACACAGGTTTGACAAGGGCCCGGGAGGGACCACAACGGCAAGGAGAATGACTGACAGGGCAGAAAGAGACGGTGGAGGGAACAATTGGAAAATAGAGGAGCCCATTCTGCGGTCTACACCACACTCACTATCCGCACCTTACGGATACCTTTACCAGGAGTCTAGGTCTCCATGACCAGGAGTCAAGGACCCAGCACCGGAGACTGACAGGGCAGGGCCAGATGCGAACCAGGGTCGGGGATGGCCCAGGGCGGACTGACGATGATGAGAGTCGTGTCTTGTCTATGTATCCGTATGTTTTTGTGCTTGAGACTTATTAGGTTGAGCCTCTCCAAGTAGAGTAAGTCATAGACAGAAAGTACCCGTTGGGGAGATGCATCAATAAGTTCAGGGCAACATGAGTTCACGCCGGTACAAGCAAGATTCCTCGCCTACTTTAGCACGCTCAGGTATCTTACCTGAGCTGAGGTTGCTGGACATGAACAGACCTCAGATCTGACACTGACAGCGCCGCTAATAGCCCGTCCATCTGGCAGCGGGGACTGACATGCCCGAGGTCAGTGTGTCTTTTCTTCTTCGCCTTAGTGCAACCCACTAGAACCTATCTCTGTAAAGTATCGCAGTACGGAGTACCTACGCATAGACAGACGGAGAGAGGGAACGAAAGTCTTCACCGTCTAGCTGGACTGGATGCCCCGGTCTCCTTCGGTTCGGCAAGGGTTCTCTGCCCAAGGTTTCCTCTGTACGCAGTACGATATGGCGAATCTCGGAACCTCCAAACCTCTTCACCCTCACCTGGGGCCCGCTGTCTGAGGAATTGGGGGTCCATGCCATGACCTCTGGGGTCCAGTCGGCTCGCCCAGAGCAACGTGCGGGAACAAGCCTAGCTACCCGTACCTTCCCCAGGGTATTCCGCTGTCGCCCATTCAACTAGCCAGTCAGTCAGTCTTCGTACCTCTCCATCTTATTCACTCACTCACCACACTATCGGTAGTATAGAGGGTAATACTAGTGTCGGTCAGGGTCTGTTATTATCATGGTCCATGGGCTCACACTGTAGACTTGATTAGCTTTGGCGCAATGGTGTTGGTGGTGTTCCGTCTCAATCTATCCTGTCCTATCCTCTCCGTATCCGTCGTGACTGGCGGGGAGCCCGTTGACCCATCATTAAGTCTTGACGACAGGGCATAGTACAGAGTCCAGACACCCGTTCGTACCTTGTGAGGTCCGGGTACTTTCGCATCTGGATGGCCACCTCCAAAATCTTTCTCAACAGGCCGCGCCATCGTCATTCGCTTCTCTCCTGCTGCTCCGTTAGAACATGTTCCCAAGCTCTCGGCAAGGTTTGGTCATCTCGCAACATCTGGGGCTCAAGAGCCTTTATTCCCTTGGTTCTGCTGATGTACCTCTCGGTCTTGTGTCGAGAGAGTGTTGTTGATGCGAGAAGGAGCTGCGTGTTGACGCTGGCACTGACTCTGTTGCCCACGGCTATGACAATGTCTGACCGTCCAGAGCCCGATACGCACATGGCTTGTGCCGTTGTAACTACCCGTTGTTGCCCTGTGCAAGTCACAGGCGCAGGCGGCAGACGGGAAGGAGACGGAGGAGCCCAGGCATTACCGCGGAGCTAGGTACCCCTGACAAACTGAGCGCGGTGCGGTGTGGTGTGCGTGGTAAGTGGATATGCCATGGTAATTATTGTGGTGGGCATGGTGAGAGAGGAGAGAAACGGCTCGTCTCGTCTTGCTCCGACTCACCGCGTAGGAGTGCATCTCGGATGGCCGCAATAAACCGTGATATGTGTTCATATGGCATGGCCAGGTATCTGTATCCGTACTCTGTACACTCCTCTGTGGTCGACTGGTCGTGGAGGAGGGCTCCCGTGTTGGAAGGAGTCGATTGGAAAAAAGAGAAGCTAAAGTGCCATGCCATGCCATACCCATGCTCGTACTCGTGCTCATAACCCTGGGTCTTGGATTGCCAATGGGCAAGGACCTGTCTCCAGAACAGTTAGAACTGTAAGGCACTGTATTACTCCGTACTCCAGGCTCCGTATGTAGAGGCAGAGGTACCCTGAACGTTGAGATAAGTAACCGTAGGAATAGACCAAGGACCCAAGTACCTCCATAGATGGACAGCCAATTATCCGTATTCGACAAAGGTTGGGTCCAACTCTCCAGACTTTCCTCCTTCCTTTTTCTTCCTCCATCTTCGCGACCACGAGCTGGACGGGTCATCATCTTTGGAGAGCAGTCGGCTCCGACACTGTCTGCAGTGATGGATCGTGGCTTTTGAGTGAGTCCACAGCGGGACGAAGGATCCTCAACGGATATTGGAGCTTCACGTTTCGCAGGGGCGGTGTCGTCGTATAGTACTCCGTAGATATCGAGCGACGATGAACTAACTGGGCCTTGAAGTACCGAACAGAAAGGGGGCAAGACGGAGCAAAGCGGCGCGACCGCCGTTGTCACCGCTGTCGCCCGGGAAATCGCAATCGGCCTGCGGTGAGTGGCCCATGGCCTTGAGCGTGTTGCGTGGTGGTGGATCGAGTGGTGTATATTGACATAAGGAGGGACCTCTCTCTCATCAGACACCGTTCTCTGGAAAAATGTGGAAGGTGGGTGGTGCCAGAAGATTGAACGTCGAATGCATTGCTTAGGTACCTCGGGCATTGAACTACTGGATTCTGTCAAAATCAAAAAAAGAGAAAAGGGGAAGGTGATGTCGATTCTGCAATTGCCCCATTGGCAGGCACGCAGGTAACCATCACGAACCAGAGAATGGGAAGTCACGAATGTGCCATGTCATAGCAGGTACGGCAGGAGAGAGATGCATGATGCTTGCCTTTCCTCTGCTTCTAGTGTCTAGGTACCTTCATATCTCTCAACCTGCAAGGCTCGCCCGAATATGGCAATCAAGCTGTGTTTCCTTGGATTTTCCTTTTCAGAAGGCGGGGCAAGTAGAAATGTGAGGTTTGTACTTGAGATGCACCGCAGTTGCCCTTTTACTTGCAAGTTGCAGGCACGTTGCACCTTCTCTCGATGTTGGGTCACAGACGGTTTGAGGTCTGTGGTCTGCCCGAGGTCTGTGGTCCGTGGTTGCGTTTGGGAGGGAGGGGCGGGAAGGTGGCACGGGGACTACGGCTACTGCCAGAACGATGGAGGGAGGGAAGGGCCCAGCCTGTGGGATAGGCCAGATGGGCAGGAACTTCCAAGGTCAGCAAGTCAGGCAGAAAGGCGGCGGTGGCGGCGCTAGCACAGTGTCAGCTGCGATGGCGACATCTGTCACTGGCTGGTGG
>JFFI01000399.1:75343-150431 GCA_001563125.1 Colletotrichum salicis
CTGGTCTTTCCGTCACCGTCCCGTGCGTTGCTAGGAAACAAGCACAAAATCCACAAATTATCCCTCAATATAATAGTCTGCATGCAAGCTGTGCAGCCATGACTAGCCGACAGTGCGACAATATTACAACGGGCCAGCATGCGACTGTATACCTCTCTGATGATCTCCAACGGTGGACGGGCGGGAAGGGTTCCCCAAGGAACGCCGTTGAACCACACAACCAAACACAAAACGACGGTTTCTCTTCTTCCAGAAGGCGATGCTGCTGTGTCATTGCGGGCATCAGACGAACCCACAGCAGCGTGGTTCGTTTACCAAAGTACTTATAGTATTCACTTGAGGTGTCATCGAGTAGGTTTCAATGCAAAGGACTGATCCGCTGTCGCCCAGAACACCGTATCAACTTCAAACTTTTGTCGTATTGTCTCCGACGGCCTTTCGGTGCCCATCACTGGTGTAGAGTATCTGTAGGTAGAGTTTCCCGTCGCCACCAGAGTCAGGAAGCTGTGACAAACCGTAGGTGAGTGTCGGGACTGGGTTTCGAGGATTTGGAGTTTGACTGAGAACTCAATAGTGAACACAACACACCTCAGGAACATGTTTTCCAGGTCAGAGCATCCGCACTGAGGTATGGCTAACCAATCATAAGTTGTATCTGTACGGATACTCCGTATATCTTTCAGAGTGGAAAATCATGATTGTCTGTGCCTGCATCACCAAAGTTGTGTTGTGCAGGAATGGAGAAGGCACGCCGCACGACACTTCCAGACAAAGCAATGACAGCCAATCGCAGCCAATGGCAACCGAGGAAATGCCGAAGGGAGTCTCTCCACAAGTCCACGAGTCCACGCCGTGAACTTTGGTACCTAAGGTACTGCAGCGCGCAGCAATCCCAATCCATTTGCACCGGTAGTGAGCAAGACATGCATACCCAAGGTACCTGACCTTACACAGTACATAGTAGGTACTACCTATGGACTTGGACCTTCCCACCTTCCCTGGCACGCATCTGCTGTGTAAGAAGTACGTACTGGGTACCAGAATCAGTTCCAAGCTTCCAACACCAACGTCGAGATATCTCTCCAATACGGACACCTACTCAAACTTTGGCTACGCGTCTCTACGATACTACACAACTACAACCTAATAGTCGGCCAGTCTGTTCTTCTTGCCTGCTTGCTTTCATCGGCACCGGCTTGGGTTCCAATCGACCCCCCCAAGACTCCCAGCCAGCCACGGTGTGTATTCGCAATGTTATCAACCTATGAGAGAGCACCCCCTGAGTCGTCGACAAGGCACTCGCAGCACTTGCAGCAAAACGTGCATGCCGCCCCCATTCCTCCGCATCATATCGAGATACGAAATCACTGCACAACAAGCGCGACAAGGAACACAAGCACAGGAACATACCCGCTGAGACAACGCCGACATGGGCAAACCGCAAGCACAGGGCTCCCCGAGAAGCAATTCTATCCTGGCAAGCCTGAGGCATTAGGGCAATCGCTCTTTCAATCACCATCATCTCCTCGAGCCTCCTCTATTTCTTTCAGCTCCATGAGTCCGCCCGCGTCTGCAGCGTCAGACACCGCGCGCCGTCTTCCCTAGACGACTTTGCTCCCTACCCCTGTATTGGAAGCCCCTCTGTCACCCCTTCTGTCCGTACCGACTACTACGGAGTACGGAGTAGAGGAATCTCGCGTCGTCTGGCATTCCTCGTAAAGTTGTGACAAAGACTTCACAAATCCAAGGACACCGGCAGCACAAAGACTCCGCATCCCTCGCGCCGTTCCGTTTCACCAAAAGTAAAGGCCCTTCGGCACACCCGCCATGACGGGTCGATTCCGTGCCTGTCGTATCCATCCATTGACGATCCAGCACCTCGGACGTGGGACCCAATTCGCGTGGCACATTGTCCAGGGTCTTTGTCCTCCATCGCCATCCACAGCCGCCTTACTTCCATGATTGCCCATCCACCAAACAGGTGTCCGTGACTCCGTACGTATGAACTACAGAGGACAAATGCCATACGGATTCACGGAGTATGGTTCCCAACCTTGTACCTTGGGCCAGCCCATTGCCATCTCTTCACATTTCTGGACTTAACCCATGGTGGGGCATGTTAGCACTATTCAGTGGACGAGGCCGGGTGGTCCCTCAAACGTCCCCCGCAGGCCATATCCATCCCGTTTGGTCTCTACGAAGTACGAAGTACGTACGGAGTATCATTGCATACCTCGACACCCGAGATTCTTGACAAGGAATCGAGGTAACGCAAGATCCGGGGGCGTTTTGCAGCATCGGGAAATTGGTTACACATTAGGTACCTGCAGTTGCTCGCCAGCTACCTAGCACGAATGCATCGCTTTGGCGATGCGCTGAGAAGCTGGCTGCTGCAATGTCACCTCGAAAAGCAAAGCTGGCCAGGCAAAGGAAACAACGATACGAGGTGTTCGTCAGTGTTCCCATAGTGCCACTCGAATCTTCATCGACAACAGCCTAGCACGCCTAGGTTCTCCTCGCACACGAACCTGGCACACCTGCCCTGACGTCTTCGGGCCGTCACGCTGGGCCAGATCTACACGCCTAGTCCTCCAAGATGCTCCTAGTGACCGTCGACTTCAAGGCATAGAGAGCCGCCTGACGTCTCAGCTATGCAAATCCGTAAGGATCAATTCGACCCGGAGCGAGATCGACAAAAGAACTCAGACCCGGGAGGCGCTTCTTCTTCTGCTCCACTGCTTCCAAAGTTCCGTACCAAGGATGACGGTCGCCAATTCCTTGGTAACAATCTAGGGTTCGTGAACCCCTATTCCAGCCCCTGGCTATCGTCACGATGCTTGGGCCATGCAAATCGGTCAACTATTGTAGCCATACACTGGACCCGGGAGACGGATACTCTATCCCCTATTTCGAATTGGCAAATGGGGCGGTCAAAGTCTAGCGGTCTAATTTCCATCTTCCCGCTTGATTCCAATAGCTCCGGATTTTCTGCAACCTTCTTAGGGCCTGTAGTTTTTCCCATAATAGCAAGTATTTATACAACAACTGGAGGTTTGCAAGGTATTCATCCTGGCGAGAATCACGATCTCAGGATTAAGTCGGGCCTGAGCTTCGGACTATGGAAGAGACGGTAGTATTCGACACTAGGATGCATCGTCGCACAAAATCGCCCATACGCCGCAACGCGCCGTCACGCGGCACTCGCCTCGCACAAAATGTGCCGGACTTGGTATTCCATGCCCCGCATCCCTGTTCAACATCCCTGCTGTTCACGAGATGCGAGATGGGGGATGGAGCTTAATCTTACCCACCGACCGGTGCGCTGCGCCGCCATAGCGAATGTCTCCGGAGCGGCCCCGACTCGCCAGTTTGCCTTACAAGATTCTACGGGTACAGATACATGGATGATGATAGGCTCAGCCTGCCTTCCTTCTCCTATCGAATAGGACCACATCACCAACGATCAAGGCAAGTATCTTCTTTCTGATGACCGTAAGGATACCGATTTGGTCATTCCGGTCTTGCCTCCAGCTTGCTCCTGGAAATCGGAGACCCAATATTGGCTTCTAGAAACGTTGCATCAAGCCAACACCAAGAGTATTGCAGGTCATCGGTTCTTCCAAATGCGTCAACGATGCCCAGTCAGCGCTAACGATTGGCCGATCCAGGACACGATCCTACCATGATAGCTCCCTTGGGCCTGTCCAATGGTGGGTATCAGCAAGGCGATGGTGGCTTACACAAGACCGGATTGTTCAAAGCCGCTCCCCGAAGGCTGCGCAAACTAAGTAAGCCCTAAACGGAGATACCTAGTGTATCCGTGGTTTCGTACGGAGTACGGATACACACTCCAAGAGATGCATTGCTGCGAGCCTGCGACAGGATAACTACACTGCTCGACTACTACGCTCGCTTGGTGCGACAATGTGAGAAGTGCTGCCTCTATCCGTATACCTATGCGCCGTTACAGCCAACCCGCGGTGCTCGTACACTCCTGATGCACAGCACTTGCCTCTCACCAACCAGCTACAAAGATGACGAGCAACCGATGTCGCGTCGCATCTTGAGGCGCGCATCAAAACCTCGCTCGGCTTAGGCATGCAGGACGCGTTGTCGTGTAGGTTGACATCCCCCCCAATTTCCTCGTCGAAGCAGAAGCCTCCCTGCCTGTCAATTAATCTCCATCTACCAGTACATGGGAAGTCCGGCCTGTGAGACATTCCACGAGGGACGCCTGGTTCCTAAATAGCAATAACAGGCTTGCTGCACCCGCATATCGAAATCACATTCAGAAATTCATCCGAGAAGGCGTCTCATCGTTGTAGACTCTCGGCCAAGTACCTGTCCAATGTCTCGGTCAAAGGTTCCCCATTACCGCCAGAGGCCCAGCGCATCTCATCTCTTAATCAGACAATCATTGACCATTCACTGGTAGCCCCCATTTGCGAGGTTCCCCAACCCTCCAGTATCATCTCTCCGAACAGGGTTCCTGATCATTCGGGTGGCAGTGCCAACTCTCATTTCATAAAACACGGTCGACCGTCGCCGTACCACGAATCGCACCAGGCCCGGCCCAGGGCGTTCTTTGCGCATGGGGGGTTCACTGAAAATGCCGCCTCGAAATTAAGACCGAAGGCGACATCACAGGATATATCGTCGGCAGGATAATTTGCGTTCACGATTCTGCGTCGTTTTAGCCAAGAGACGGAAATGCTTTCTATTGTCTGCCCTTAATGTCGCGAGGCAGAAGTCTCGTGGGATTAGTCGTCTACGAACTCCATGATTTCTCCTCCAAGTATGGAAAGAGACGACGAATCGATTCGACCGTGGACCTGCTCGCGATAGTCATTTCCATCCCACGTGATCGATATGACACGCGGAAGAAGGCTACATATTCCGCTTATGCAAGGCGGGAAGCAAACAGCACACAAATGGGGCCAAGCCGGGGCCCACGACCATGGTTCACTCGAGGGGCTGTGGTCAACCTGGTATCACCTCTGGTGTACGTACTCCGTACAATGCTGGAACAGCTGCCGGCGTACACAGTACTCACTACTCCGTACTCGACGTTCAAGATCGTGTATCGGCCGGGTGCCTCACAGCGAAGTGGTACTTCGCTTGCAAGCGACGTGAACCCCATCATCTCCTTACTGTTCAGGAAGATGATCCCAACCCCGTGAAGGTGGTCCCTTATTTCCTCGAAAGGTCGATCGGTCACATGGCAGTCTGTGGTCAATCCCTAGATGACCCATCTTCCTCGCCAACCTCACAGCAAACAACGGCGACTCCCGTAATGGACTGCTTCCTTCAAAGTTCAGTGGCAACCCTGAGCGAGAGGAAAGTAACACCCTGCGCATTGTGCGGGACGTGGGTTTGTGAACTTCACCTGTGCGTTCATGTCCATCCAACCGTTGGCGAACATATTTCTATTTTGGACCGATCGTATGCTTCCAGACGGGATGACTGGATCGGCCACGTAATGAGGGGTCTCGGTGCTAGTTTTCGTACTCACAGCTTGGAAGAAATCGCGAGGCCCTAATGCAATATGGTGCTGTAAGCCACGTCTGTTTGCCGCTGCTATGTTTGATGATTCCTACTTCGAGAATAGAACTCGAGGACCATAGACCGTTGGACGTATCCACTGTCCACCCTTGGCCCCGGCCAGGGATTCGGCTCCATCAAGAGCATCGTTGGGACCTTCGAGAATTTCTACCGAGACCAACAGAAAGTCTTCATGCCCGAGAGGCGAAAGACAAGCACCCCTGATGGGATCCAACGGCTTTAGGCTTCAAGTGGATTCATCCCAAAAAAAAATCTTTACATGCTCCTTCGTCTGACTCCACTCGCACGCATGAGCGCTTCGAGAAGCCCGGCTCGTTCCCGCGAAATGAGATCGTTGCTGCCGCGGTTGGAAAACGCGAGTCCGCGAGGGCCTGCGCGTTGAGTGAAGACGACAAGGGTATGGAAAGGGTGCGTTAGATGACACGAGACGTGCGGCGAGAGTTCCCCAGGTCGAAGCCATCCAGCAGGCGCGATTTGTCTTTGTGAAGAGGCCGAATCGTTCGGCTGGTTCTCGTGTTTGCTGGGAAAGTCTCGTGAGGGTTGTTTCTTAAGAGAAAAGTTGCCTCTTGGCATCTTATGTGCTGTGCTCGGTGCTTGAGGTCTTGATAGTTCAAAGGTCCATGAGCGGCAACATTCATTCATTACATCGCCCAGGAGGCTTTAGATCCAAGGTCAGATTGAATAGGTAGTCTGTGAGATGAGAGTGCCATGGACTCATGCTAAATGAGGCTTCCTGCAGCCTCGAAACCTTGACTGCTGCGGAGACCGCGTTGCGTTTGCCGGATCGATAGGCTCATCTTGGCGATTCAAGAGCTTGATGTTGGCTCTGCCAAGTGTTCGACAACTCGCGTGACACAGTCTCGAGGAAGGAAAAGGGTCGCTGAGCGCCGGAAAGGGGGCTTGTTTACTCGCGATCACCAAGAGGAAGGATCTTGAAGTGACCTTGGGTGCGATAGCATGTCACCCATACGGTAGGTATCGAGACCCGCCCTTCGATGAGGTTGCTCGAAGCCAGCTCAGTTTTGTGAAGTGTAGAAAGGGCACATGTTTGCGTTGGAAGGAAGCTGGTGTCTCTTGAGCTTGAGAGGGAGTTCGGCATGGTTTCCTACTTGCTTGGCCCCGGATACACCGGACGTCACAATCTCCGTCCTGGTGTTGGCTTCGTCATCATTCCCGTTGAACCCCCTTTTCCCCCGACGTCTCAGGGGCAAAATAGGAGAGTAGCGGTGGACTTCTTGCTTCCACGTGGATGGCAGACTTGGAGACATGCAAACTGTTGCGAACTTGACTTGGTACACGGAGCATAGCCTGAGGCCAAGCGATTCCTTTGCTTCTTGCGATCGTCGGAGATGGACTTGTGGTTGAATTGAATGATGCAAAAGGAGAGGTATGGGAACTGGGACTGTTAGGATAGTGTCGCGGGATAGCTGCGTTGAGGTTGACCTGTGTGTTTCCCGGGCTTGGGTTCTTGGGTGAAGTAGGATACTACTCACCCTCCGATGGATGAGAGGTCTTTGTAGACGAGAATCTTGCCAGGTGAGGAGTTTAAATCCCGTTGAGGATGTGTAGAGAGACCCTCCGTAAATACTCTCTTGCGCCGTGCTACTTGACTCTTTGCTTGCGGCTAAGGTCTCGTGGACGAGCTGGGATACGAGCTTGACCATATGAGCTAGATTTCTAGTAGCATTAGCTGCATGTCAAAACTGGTAATGTCGTATGGCTTTATCTCGCAGATTTCTCCTTCCGGCAGCACCTTTGCCAAGCGTGAATACCGAGTCCTCATCTTTTGGTAAGTCACCGCTATTGTTGATCGAGTCTGACCTAGGGGATCCTATCCTCTTCTCATTATTTCTCGCCCAACTCAAGGTCTTTGCCAGGTCCCTTGGCCGTTTCGAGCAGCTACTTGGATATGAACTCAGCTTTCACCGTTCGGGCAGAGGGAGCAGTCAAAAATTCACCGTTTAGTTTTAGACTAACCTCCCTAGCTATACCATCAGCCATGGACTCCTTGTCGCGGCAGATGTTTCTGGCAAACGGGCTCGGAATTCCATTAATCACATAAGGTCCGGGAGTATTTAGATAGTAGGTGGACAGTCCTTGAGATCTTGTCGTAAAGGAGACCGTCTTTTGTTTGGTCCCTTGCTTCTTTTACCAGGGCGCTATGGTTCTAGCAGAGAAGAAAGGTCACCACATATATCGGGCGCGGAGGCGATGGTTGATGAGCGGCCATAATTCTTCTTTGCCACACTGGGTTCCCTGTAATTATAACCACCTCGCAGCCCTCGACGCCGCTAGAGTGTCGAGGTTCCCTTTCTCGGAGTCTCTGGCTGAGCATTCACTAATGATACGCCGTGGAAAGGGGACGAAGCGGTTGGAGAGCACTACTTCAGAATCGCCAAGACGATTAGAAAGTGCCGCCACAGAGATACTAATCGTTCGAGACGAGGCATCTTGCTCATAAACAGCGCGCCCATCGCTGCGAACCTGCAAAGACGATGTCTAGGAGCATGTGTCGCATATGAGGATTAAGAGATCCCCTTGTAGCTGCTCTTTTATATACAACTATGGGATTAAGTCCAATTGTGGCGCAGGGGGTGGCCTAGAGACATTTCTCTGCAGAGTTAAGTTCAACATAGCTATAAAATGCCTCTAATAGCAATGGATGAGCACCTGGCTTTTATCTGTGAGTCGAACAGAACACACTGTGGAGATCGTTGGGCCATGCCTCAGCGGGAAGCTGGACTCCAGTATTCCTACTGAAAAAATCAGGACATTTGCTCAATGGCTTAGAATAACGTATACCGGACCGATCAGTTCAAAAACGGAGGCTATTCAACAGCTACATTCGCATCTGAATCGAATACTCATCGACGATCTGAATGATAGCGGATTCTGTCAAGTCTCAGCTAATGAAGTAGTAGCCAAGTATCAATCTTCAGAATAGAAGGCGGCAGTCATGATGACTCCAAGGGAAGTCAAGTCCAACCCTAGGTTGAAGATTTGCTCATGTCCATAGAGGATATAGCCAAGGTAGATGCTTCCGCACACAGGGGAAGTTGGAACATGACAAAAGTTATTATAACTGGACATACACATCGAGAGGCAAGGCAAACGACGGAGAACTTAGACGACAAACGCATAGCCAAGAGGCAAACTTTCCATTGACGACGTGGTATCTTGGTTCATCGATCTAAGCCAAAGCAAAATCCCGCTCCCTGACTCCAAGTGGCTACCCATGCAAGAGACACCGTCAATCATCTTGTTGACTTTTCTATCACATCAGACTTGTCCCTTTCCTGATCCAACCAGCTATCTCCGGCGGCTGCGGGTCGTGGTCGGCGCCGGCTCGAACGCATCCTCGTCCGAAATCTCATCATCGCTGATCTCGACAGCGGCTTGAGAGGCGGTAGCCTGCGAGAAGTTGAGTTTAGTCTGCCGGGTGGTCTTCGGGGCCGCGCGTGCAGGCTGAGATCGCTTGCCTCGAGTAGGCGGTGGTGGCGGCTCCTCAAAGTCATCGTCCATCACCACGTCCTCTTCCTCCGACTCGTCCTCAAAGACGGGCTTCTTGCGGCCTCGCGCAGGTGGTTTCTTGGGTGGAGCCTTCTTCGCCGGGGCTTTCTTTGCCGGGGCGGCCTTCGTAGCTCGAGTGACCGCCGCTTTCTTTGCAGGTGCTTGACGGGCCGGGGGTTCGTCCTCGTCCATGAGGTCATCCTCGTCATCCTGGGTAGCAGTCCTTCGTGATTTGGCTGCAGTCGGAGCGGCTGTCTCGGTCTCAACCACTCCAGGCTGATCCTCCCAGTGTCCATCGAGATCAGAGTCCCACTCATCTGGTTTCGGTTTCACAGTACGCCTGGTAGTCTTCTTCAGGGCTCCCCTTGAGAACGCCTCTTCGAGCTTGGCCCGATACGCTTCCATCGCAACGTCAAGGTCGTCTTCATCGGAGTCAAGGTTGAGCATCTGCTTCACCTGACCAGCCAACGACTCACTGACAAATTCTTCCATCGCGTGCTTGTCGTCCTTGTTGACGAATTGGTTGACGGCATCGCCGAACGGTGCTGTTGGCAAAATCTTCAGAGACTGGGCTGCGAGGAACTCCTGTACAAGAGCCTCCACTTTGATAGTGTCCAGACCTAATGTTTCCTCGAGGGCCTCGGGAATGTCTGTGTCGGCGTTTCGTCCTGCCAAGTTTGAGTACCGGTGAGTAAGATCGTGGGAAAAGAATGCACTTACTGGTGGCACCGGCCTTCTTCCGGTGGAAGTAGACGACATCGTTGGTGTTTGCCACCTTGCCGATGAATCTATTTGAAAACCTCTGAGGGTTCTCGCAGTCATACTGACCACCCTCCGGAGCCGTGTACTCTACTTTGAGGCGGATCAAGGGCAGTGGAGGGTCCTCCTCGTCGTTCTCCTGAACAGCGAACCACTCCTCATTCGCCTCCTGAATCATCTCGTCAACAACCACCATCAGTCTCTTGGTTAACTCCTGTCTATTCTCTTTCTTCGTGTGCAGCCCCTTAAACCGCGCATCGGTCGACAATTGGATCTCCTTCATGATGAATGGACGTACGGTCTTCAACGGTAGCTTCTCAACCTTGAATTCTCTGCCAGTGAGGTTCAGAATCGCCACATGCTTTGGGACCGCCTCGCCCGGGACCAGAGATGTCGCCACCGAGGAGCCGGGCTGCATGACATGGAAGCCGGTTTCCGGATTCTGCTGAGGGTCAATCAAGCACTCGTGCTCATGGCCCCAGACAACAAGATCCATCCAGTCAGGCAGCACATTCTCGGGGAGATACGATGTTGCGGTATGTGCGTGGTGGTTTTGATGCACGGTGAGCAAGTTGAACCAGTCTGACTGCTGGACACCCGGGCGGAACCATTTGACCTTGTGATCCCTGAATGTTCGGAACATGCGCTCATCGCGAACATTGCTCAGCCCAAACAGCGCAAGTTTTGTTTGACCCTTTTGTAGCAGTACCGGCTTTGCCTCAATGTTGTCGGCCTCGGCGATGCGTCCAAAGTAGTTGACCAGCCCAGCAACCTGGAGCAAGTCCAGAGAGCAGAAGTGGCCCTCGCCGCTGGGATCGTCGTGGTTTCCGTGAATCGAGAAAACGGGTATGGAGATGTTGATATCGGGGTCTTCGTAGTTGACATGAGGGAATGCACCCTCAAAGACTTCATTCGCATCGCTTAGGAACTCGAGCTCGCAGGGCTTCATGCCCAAACAGTTCTTTCGAAGACTGCGCATGACCTGATACATGGACTTTCGGGATGGCTTGTTATCGTGGAAGAGGTCGCCGCCCAACAGCACCATGTCGACCTATGCTCCATGTCAGCCGGCGAAGCACCTTGAGATGATGCATCCGCGTACATCTTGGCTCTTGGCGAGGTTCAGAATCTCGTCGAACGTTTTCCAGCTGTCGTCTTTGCGAATCGGGTCTCGCTCCTCGTAGCCGACATGGTTGTCTGTCGCAACCAGAATGCGGATAGTGTCCGCCTCTATACGTGGGTTAGAGCTGTCTGATGGTAGTTGATCCGGAGGGAGAAGGTGGGTTACCTGTAAAGTCGGGCATGATGTCGAGCGGACCAATGGGTCAGCCCCAAGCCCAAAATGTGGGTTGGTGAGACTTGTCGATCGGCAGATAGTTCACTGTGGTACTCCGTACTTGTGTCCCAATGTCTCCTGAATTGGAGGGGAGGAATCCGATGGAGGGTGCCCGCCGTTGGCGTTGGGGTTTAAGTGCCGTCGCGCGGCGCGCCTCTCCAACAGGCAGCGACGCGAAATTCCCGGCGCCACAACTCGCACTCACGTGGTTGAGGGGTCCCCTCAGGGTGGCCTGTGCCTTTTGTGGCTGGGCGTCACCGAGACACACCTGTTCTGCCGCGTCCTCACCTTGATGCAGTACCGGTATCCCCGCCGTACCTTACCAAAGGTGTCTTCGGTGAGAGGAGCCGGGCCTAGAATTAAGCTTACTCCGAGGGTTTTCTGCCCTGGCCCGGGCTGGGCTGTTCCTGCTTTTCGTCCAGTCTTCCCTCTCCACGATCGCGGCCACTCCCATGATACTATCTTACACTGTTCGATCACTCTATTCTCGAGACGTTTTCGCTGCTTGGGATGTGTTTGCCTTCATCCACCTCCTTGCGATGCCTGGGAGGTTCTCTAGTTCCACCTGAGCTTGTGAGTGGCAGACGAACAAGCAAAGTCAAACCTGCCCAAGGGCAATGCGCTTGAAGCAGCCTCTCAATGTCTCTTTGAATCTGCGTAGCGCCTGAGGTGCTTGCTCTTAGTCCCAGTGGACTTTATGCCACAACTGAGTCTCTAGATGGGTGTCCGGGATTTCGAATCGTTGAGTAACGACCTGATTGATAGCCACTCAGCTTCGGCGAGTCAAGATACCTACCTAACTCGTGTGGTCGGCCCCTCGTATCGTAGCTCGAAGCTCTAGCATACGCGGCGGACTCCTCCGTCATTGTCTCTCGAAAGCTAGGGGACGGCGAGGCCATCGCACATGGAGCTGGTGCCACTGGTGGGCGAAGCGCTGCCGATCAATCAAATCTCAACTATTTCAGTTGCCCGTCCTGGCCATGCTTGTCAATAGTGCATTGACTTGGCAAAGCCAAGACTCTGTGCAACCCTACACCGATGCCCCGTTTCTTCTCAAAAGTCCCTCGACGAAAACAGAAGGTTGTTCTGACTTCACATATCTTGGGCATTGCTGTATGCAAGGCAAGCCGCCATGATGGAAGCCGGTCAAGAGCCCCATTTGCCCAAGGATGCCCAAGACAACTTCTCTTGGTCGACACTTAGCCACCCGCCACGACACACACCAAGGAGTACTTTGTTGAGCAAGAGTGTCTTAACTTGAGTCAACTCCTACACAATAGACGCGATCGATAACTTGATTAGGCCCAAATAGGGAGGTTGAACGGTACTGCCCTGGTTGGATGATTGGCCGTCTCGGCGAGAGCTTGGCATGCACGTTAAACGGAGCGTTTAATGTCGCGATACCACCGCACCCCGCTAGCGCCGGCTTTCAAAGCTTACTCGTCCTCTCAGGTATCAAGAACTGACCGGTTTCGCTCGACCGTCGACGTACCGAGATCATCGGATCTCTTATCGGCCTTGTGGTTGTCGTAACTTGTGCGGGTGCCTATCTACTTTCCAGCGCTTCTCGGTTTCTTCCGACTCATGCAACTCATGCAGCTAATGCTACCCAACCAGGGCACGAAGAAGTATCAAGCATCGCCTTAACTTCTCAGCTCAGCTCAATATGGCCTTTGGCATGCCAAGATCGTCGTATTTCAGAGTCCACGAATCAGAACTACAAGTCTTTCCCCGGGTGGTTCAAATCCGATGCCCACACCGTGCCCGGCCCCGGTGAATGGCCCGTTGCCCATATTGGAATCCTCAGTTCATCCTCAATGAAAAAGGCATTCTAGCTTACCCCATGACCTTCATCCCCGCGCATCCAGTTTTCTCGATCTCAGAACTTGTGTTTTCCCCCAAGCTTACCTTGACTGACAGAGCCAAAGGTGGCCTTGAACTGACCCGGAAGGTCGCAAACATCTTAGCTCCCGACTAACTCCCCGACCCATCACCATGTATCATAGGAACCAGAAACATCGAGATACACCCAAGAGGATGCCCTCGAATATATATGTGTTGCTAATCCTCCACCATCAAGGTCCTTTCTCTCTCTTCCTCCCTATCCCTCTCAGCTCTGTTAAGTCCCGGTCTCCCTGCCCAAGCCTCGATCCAATCGGTCTAGCTCTTCATCATGCAGTTCAAGCTTTCTGTCGTTGCGGCTCTTGCCGCTGCCGCCTCCGCTGTTGTCACCCCCGCCCGTCTCGGCTGCGGGTACTCATGATCCTACCCCTGAGCACATTGAGATCTCCAAGAAGCTTGCCGAGGAGGAGGCTGCCAACAATGGCACCGTGAGCCTGATGGCGGCGGCCGCCATCAACGTCAATGTCTACTTCCACGTTGTTGCCTCATCCCAGACCGTGGACAACGGCTACATCACTCTGAGTAACATCGGAACACCGTGAAGCTGTACGGCCGATCTCTAATAGCCTCAATAGGACAAGATGCTGTCTGACCAGCTGGCCGTCATGAACAGTGACTTCGCCCCCCACGGCATCAGCTACACCCTGGTTGAGACCACCCGCACCATCAACTCCGCCTGGGCCCAGGATGGTGACGAGATGGCCATGAAGCGTGCCCTCCGCAAGGGAACCTACAAGGACCTCAACCTCTACTTCGTCCGCACCCTCGGCGGCGACTTCGGGTACTGCTACTTCCCCACCACTGCCGCTGCTGGCTCAGCCGCCTACATCCGTGACGGTTGCACCATTCTCTCCTCTACCGTCCCCGGCGGCAGCGAGACGAACTACAACCTCGGCAAGACCGTCACCCACGAGGTCGGCCACTGGTTCGGTCTCTACCACACCTTCCAGGGCGGCTGCACCGGCGCCGGCGGCTCTATCGCCGCCACCCCCGCCCAGGCCAGCTTCTCCATCGGCTGCCCTACCGGTCGTGGCTCCTGCCCTAGCCAGGCTGGTCTTGACCCCATCCACAACTACATGGACTACTCTCACGACTCTTGCTACGAGGAGTTCACTCCCAACCAGCAGACTCGCGTGTACAGCTTCTGGAACGAGTACCGCGCATAGAATGGCTGTTTCTTTGTGATCTGTCTTGTCATTTGGCGCGATGTTGCATTGGAAGCGTGGAGGGGTAGAGCTTGATAGAGGCTGACGAGATTTGATGAGATCTATGAATGGGTGTGGCTGAGAGCTCTGGGATATGATCTGTATGTAAATAGTACCATCAGATGTCTTGACTTTAGTAATACCCCTAAGATTATTGACTTGATCATAATTCTTCAAAGACTCCGCCCTCTTTTACCCCCGCCGATTTGGTGAACTTCACGCGCAGCGCGGGGAAGCTTACACTGGTTGCCTTCCCGTCTTCACCCACAGAGAAAACAACCTCATCTATGGCAATGTTGCCGTACGTAAGCGACCCAGCGCCTCCCCAAGTCGACCCGCACTTCTTCCCCAGTATGGGTTCCCGACCCGAAGGCGCTGCCTCAGGACTCGAGAAGACGGCTCGGAATGCCATCTTTCCCTCGTCTTGGAGCCCTATGAATTGTAGATCGGCACCCTGGAAGCCAAGTTTCCCGCCCACCTTCGAAAAGAAGTCCGTACCGTTGAGCACAAGTTTTTGGAGAGTCAGACCGAGTCTGTCAGAAACGAACGACAACTCGGCCCGAGAATCCGATCCGTCGTCGGCTACATAGGTGCCAACAAGGTCCTCACCCACCGCCTCCCGGCCCGCGGCCTCGGCGGCGGGGATCCACTTCTCCAGGAGCACCTCGCTTAGAACGTCAAAAGTAGAGTCGGGAATGCCGTCTCCGTAGGCATTCTTGGAGGCCGTCATGAGAGTGAAGCCGATGTTGTGGTCGGGCGAGAGGATGAGGTAAGTCAGGTAGGCACCGATGCCGCCGTTCTTGGTGTAGAGGTCCACGAGACGGGTGCGTTTGGAGCCGGGGATTGCGGCGACGTCCATGCGGGTGATTTCCCATGGTCTTCCGACGGCACTGTGGGTGTGTTGAGTATGCGTCACCGGTCGGAGCCATTCACGAGTCACTGAGTTTGGTAGGAGAGATGAGGCGAGGATGGAGCGGCCGATGGTGGAGAGGTCACCCATGGAAGAGTAGACGCCGCCGGTGCTTGAGGCATAAGTCAGCCCCGAACAAGAGGTGAAGAGAGTATTCGTAAGGTACTTGTCAATTTACTCACGGGGTGTATGTGGCTAGTCCCTCTCCAAATGGGTAGCCTATCAACGGCTTCGTCGTCGACGAATCGAGATCAACAACATTGGCATTTGGGTCGTCTTTGGGCGGATCCCAAAAAGTTCGAGACAAGCCTAGGGGCTTTGCAATACCGGCATCGAAGGCATCTCCTACGGGGCCGCCTGTGATGTTCTCAAAAACCCACCCTATGAGCTGGAAGGCTTCATTGCTGTACACTGGAGTGTGCCAGGTTGCTGTAGCGGGATACTGCTCCAGCAAGGAATTGAGTACTTCTGTATATAGTGAATTCAGTCAGAACCTCACCAAAGATAAACTTGAAGATCACGCACCTTCTCTTGTACAAGGTCGCATCTCCGGCAGACCGCACTTGATGATATCGGAATCGTTCAGGTGAGGGAGTCCCATATCTTCGATACCATCGATGCCAGATAGGTCGACGAAGTGATCTGATTGCAATGAGTTATCGATGGTCACAAGGATAGATGGGTCGTCGTACTATTGCGTGCAATGCCACTCATGTGGCTAGCCAACCCCCCCAAAGTCACCTCAGACCATTGCACCCTATGCGCCCGGTTTCCTGCCGGCGCGTCCGCGAGCTCCGGGATGAACTTGGTGATCGGCTCGTTCCAGTACGCAGGGCCCAGCTTGACGAGAATGGTGTACACAGTCAGTAGCTTGGTGACGCTACCGATGCGATATAGCGTATCCAAATTCAATGAGCCTCCGGTAACCGTCCCTTCGAGCTCGGTCCCCTGATGATGATGCTCGTAGAGGAACTCATCCGAGTCCGCAGAGAATACTCCGATTGAAAATGAGGCAGTAGCGGTGTTTATCTTACCCAAGTCCGTTTCGCCGGTCGAGATCGCATCCTCAATGAGTTTTGCGAATGAAATCTGCGTGTCTTTGATCACCTGTGACTTATGGAGGTTTGGACGAGGATAGGCTGGTCCTAGTAGAGGGCAATTGCTGAGATCGGCCCTTTGGCTAGTGACTAGTGCACCAATGGCCAGAAGAGCTAAAGGTTGAAGAAACCGCATGATGTTGTTGTCCTTGTTTTGCAAAAAATGACGAGAGAAGGGAATCAGCATCGGACCTTGGAAGAGAAAAGGGCATGGATGGCATGTCAGCATGCGGCACGGCTCTAAGCTACCCCGAAGCTTACATCTTGGGGGCTTTGTCAACGACCTGCTTATTTAGGCTAAGGAAAACGGGTCTCCAAGGGGTTTATTCATTGGACACAAGTCACTGGGCTCGTTATTGCCAAAAAGGGGACTTTAGCAGACACTTGCGATTCATGATTTGGAAGGCTTTCAGCTTGTGTGATGAATGGATTATGTTAATACTATGAGCGTAGTCACGCCCTGTTCAGTGTTGAGTGTTCACTGATCAAATATGGACTCTGAAGGAGTTAGAAAGAGTCTGAAGAGGAGCAAAGTCTTCTTTCAAAGATGCTTACCCGGGCTCAGTCCCTTGGGGCAAGGGCGACGACGGTCGGGCGTAATGCACCAGATGGCTCTGACATCCTAAGCCAGATAAGACGCCTCGACCAGGAAGCCCACCGTGAGCTTCGAGTGACGGAGAATAGCGTTCCACTGAACGCTATCGTAGGTCTGTAAAATTTATTAGATGATTTTCTTACCCAGTGTCAATGGTCTGACTTACGTCGCTGGAAGTGTGGATCTTGGGGTTGGAAGTGCTGAAGGGCTCCTCGTTGACAAAGGCAGCAGCTGTTGAACAAATGTTAGTACATATTCACTCTAATAATGCGAAAGTGTAACTCACGGAAACCGTTGGAACGGGCGCTAGCATGGTCAGAGCAGCCATAACCACAGGAAGAGCTGGAGGGAGTAGCGCCAGTGTACTGAGCAGTGACGAGACGAACGTAGGCGGTGAAAGCACTGTCAACGTAATCGGTATACACAGTGGCCTTGCCACCAGGAGAGTATCCAGTCATATCCTGGTTCAGCATACCGAGGACACGCTTGCCCGCAGATTTGTAGTTAGCGAAGACAGCCTGGGAGCCAAGGAGACCACCCTCCTCGCCAGCATAGAAGTGGAACTCGATGGTGTTCTGGGGGCGGAAACCAGCAGCGACAAGAACGCGGAGGGCCTCAAGCAGGTTGACAGTGCCGGTACCATTGTCATCAGCGCCAGGAGCGCGGGCAGTGGTGGATCCAGCAGTAGAATCATAGTGCGCACCAACGATGACTGGGAATAAGTCGTTAGTCTGAAATTCACCCTAGGGAAGGAGGTGTCCTTCAGCAACGATTTGACGCTCAATTGTTGACTTACTGAGGTTGGAGCTAGTACCGGGGTATTTGACAATGATGGAAGGCTGGTTGAAGGAGTGGGTGAAGCGGGAGACGGTGATGGCAGAGTAGCCAGAGGCGATGCTGACAGCCTGGTTATAGAGCCAGGTAGAGGCCTCGGTACCGTAAGTAGAGCGGTAGTGACGGTTTTGGAAGCTGATGAAATCAGTTAGCATCTCATAGAGGGACGGGCTTGAAGACTCACTTGGTCAAGGTGCGAAGCCAAGTCTGAGGGTTGGTGTTGCTGACTCCGGTGATGAGAGAGTTGGCCTCGGTGACGTGGCTGAGAGTGGTTGGGTAGACGACAGTCTGACGAGAAGCCAGATGGTTGCCACCGGTCGAGAGAGCGTTCAAGACCTCCTCATCCTGAATGTTTGATTAGCTCTCATTTCATGTCATCTGTGAGAATATGTCTTGAGTCTGTGCTAGTATCACTTACGGAAACATCGGTGATATCGATGAAGCCAATACCCTTGGAGGTGTACTTCTCGTACTTCTCATCTTCAGTGACCCAGGTACCGGGGTCCTCCTCATAGGTCTTGACAAGGCGCAGACCGGGGTTGACCTGGACATCGCCAGTCGCGGGGGCCGCGGCGGCGAGGCCGCAGGAAGCCGCGACGACGGCGAGAGTGGTGCTGAAGCGCATGATGGTCCTTGTTTACCTTGAAGCTGTTGATGATGGAAGGTAACGAACTTGGATATGGAGGAGTGAAAAAGCGAAGTTGACAGACGGCTTGAGGGAAAAGCTCGTGGGTGAAGAGGGGAAAAAGAGGAAGTTGTAGGCGAGGTGGAGTGGGTGGTCAATATTTATACGGTAAGGTAGATGCCTTTTCGGAAGGAGAACCGGTCGTTCCTTCCAAGTAACTTCCGTCCCGCTCTTTCCAAAATTCGTATAAGAAATTGGCGAACATGCATACTACGCTCAGGGATATCAGACGAGAGGCAAGAATAACCAACTCGACAGGCGCACCCTATGGTTGCGGGGGATCACCCGCGCTTCCGGGTTGGGCCGCAGAAGCCTCCGGTCTACTAGCTACCGAAAAAGGCATCTGCATCGGCCCCCGGGTTACAGTGATCAGCGGGTTTTAACATAATTACATGGTAACTTCTGTGCATGGTGACATTACGTCGGAGCGAAGGGAAACATGGGGCAGGAGGATTATTGCGTTTAAGCTTATCTGGGTCGCCAAGGCATTAAGCTCATCGCAGCTGCCGCTTCCAGTCTAGACTCGGCTGTTGAGCGTTCAACCATCGCGCGGCAGTCAGAGGGGTCACAACAGACGTGGCTTCATTCATTCATGCTCGCCATGAAATATCCTAGCCACGTCATTGCTATATAAGAAAGCACAGTCTATCTTGCGCAAAGGACCCATTGCTATTTAGGAAGTTCCGCATCCACGCATGTCTGGGCGATGTTCTAGTGCTTGGCGAGACGCCCAACTGAGAGCCATGACATGACCTTGGCACAAACCTTCGCTTAACGATTTTAACCCTCGCAGCTTCCTAAACGGCTCAATTCGAAAGTTCCATGACTGGACGAGGCTCACCACCGCTGCGCGTAAAGATGACAGAAAGCAACGCCTTGGGAGCGTGTTGCTTCCCATGCTTCCCATGCTTCCCATGCTTACACTTGCACCTGCTATGATGGGATCTCTATCAGCAGATTAAAGTGTTCAGCATCGTGCTCGAAAGACAACGAGGTGTCCCTGCAATCACATTATATGAGTCGTCCGAAGAACTGGAGAAATGAAACTTGGAGCAAACAATTCAACTGGTCCAAGTAGACAGGAGAGCAAATGAGCACGATGAGCACACAATGGTACGGAATTTGTCAGACTCTTTGGATGATTTTTCGGGTTTCACAACCCTTGAGAAGGATTGGCAGTGCTATATCCCATCGAGTACAATACTCAGGTATTCTTTCAGCTGACGCTATAGTCCAAGTTACCATGTAAGGACCAAGGTATGGCTGGGCGTTCCTGCAAATGCATCCTCCTTCTTAGATGCTAGGGCCCCTGCATTCCAGCTTAGAAGCCCTGCTTCGCAACCTGAGCCTTGGCAGCAGCAATGGTTGCCGCCTTGTTGGGGTCGACGAAGTTGCAGCCGTTCTTGCCATTCTGGAACTGAGCCGCCTCGGCCGAGCACACGCCCACGCCGCTGGCATCCGCGCAGCATGCGGAGGAGCAATCGGCATCATCGACACAGCCTCCGGTGATGAATTGAGCTCCGTTGCCCTGGCCGACGTTCTTGGCACCGGCGTTGTTGGGGGTGATTGCGAGTGCGGTCATCACGACTGGGTCGCGACTAAGTTAGCAACAAGGCCTCAATCCGAGAGCCCGGGCGACTGATAATACTCACGAGCGAGAGTGGCGAAGAGAGTGATGCGGACCATTTTTGCGAGTGTAAGCTTGATTGATGATTAAAGAGAGATTTTGAAATAAATGCGACTCCAGGTCGTTGAAGCGAATGTGCATGCACTGTAGATTGATAAGAGAAAGATTGATGAAGAATCAAGAACCATTTGGTCTCGACGCAAAGAGTCTTTAAATACTCGAATCGTTGGATGCCTCGACTGACAGAGTTTCGTAGTTGTGGACATTGGTCCCCTGTCAATTGGGCATGCCGCCGGCACCGGCATCGTGACACTTGCCCGTGAGACGAGTACCAGCAAATCTGAAGTCATTCCCTGGGTGCCTGAAACTTGGCAATGGAAATAGCACGGTCGTCATCTAATCACTCTTAGTCTTGCGGCTGAAATTCCCCCAGACTCCATCGGGTTCGGATCATGACATGTGTCATCCGAACGGATAGATCGGTCAGTTGCGGTTTGATCGTCGTCTGAACCATGTTTGGCGCAACGTCTATTAAAGCGCACAGGACCACTAGGGGCCAACTTCCGATGGGCAACTGACGATCTTGACTAGTTCATCTCACCGCCTAAGTGAGTAGTAGTAATCGTTTAGCTTTGCTTCATGTTCGCTGGCGATTCCGTGATGGTGCTTCTGCGGATGAGAGTTCGGCTTTTGACGATGAAGATCATTCAAACAGATCAGTGGGTGCCTAGATGCATGGCAGAGTTATGAAAGACTGTGAATATTGAGTGGTTTCGGGAGATGGCAGTGAATTCGTATGAGGTAGTTGACTTTGACATTAAGTCCCCTACCTAAAGTGTGTGCATGTACATCAAGTTGGACAGCTTCTTCCAATCTATGCATCGGAAGGGAGTCATTCATATTCCGGCCTCAACCTGGTTGTTGGTTGTACTTTTGGCTTCACAAATTCCAAGAAGTTGAGAACCCTTTTCGGTGATCATTCCTATCTTTTGCTTTCGTCACATCTCTCTGGTTCATACTTAAAGTGCACAATGAAGCTAGTGGGCCAGAAACATCACGGTAAGTCTCTGTGGGAAGCGCTCCTTTCCAACGTCGTGCAACTAAAATCATTGTGGTATTAAGCTTGCAAAACGAAATGATAGAATAAAATTTCAAATGCTTGTTCATGTTGGAAATCAGGACAAGAAGCCTGCGAATCTTCTGCCATCCTCATAGGTGTAGAGGGGAGCACCCAAGCGTCGTCTTCTAGGATAAACAAGCAGAAAGCCGTGAGCTTACTCGTAAAGTTGTATTCAGTTACACAGAACCAGGTTCTAGACAAGTTTACAGGATCAAGATGAGTTTCAAATGTTTGTGTACGACCTACGACTTGAAATAGATAAGCCGTCTTGGCTGCATAACCACCCACTACTTGAGGACTCGAGCGGAAGAGTGCGTCAATGAGCCTTGAACGGCCCGAAACTGCCTACCTTCTTAAGTCGTACAAAGCGTAACGCCAATTTGAATGTATTTGAAGAGCTAGAGCTTATTAGAGGTGCAACAAGATGGCGTGGTAACACCAAGTAAATTTTCTCACGTTCGCCGAAGGCTCTTTGCAGCGAAGGGGAAGGTCTCGACATTCACCGCGCCCGTGCCGTGCATTGCTGCACTACTTTACCGAATTAAAATGGCGAGCCGCCCGAGGACCATGTATGTATTCAATTGCGTCGTTCCCCCTTATCAACTAGAGGCGTCTTCTATTCTCCTTCTGCCACGACAAGCGGCCATGTTGACAAAGCCCCATCGAACTTCTTCGTTTGAAGTTTGAACCATTCATACGCACACTGGTAGTATTTGATGGCTTCAGGATCAAGACTTCAGCTTTTAGTTGACGTATTATAGAGTCAACATGTTGTTTCGCCACTTCATGAGAAGTGCTCATCTGTTTTTTGGGGGTTCGATTCTGGCGCGAAGCGCACGCATGGGAAATATCTGATGTACCGGCTCCTGATCTCTTCCTTAGAAGAGGCCTATCTAATGGTAAAAGAAACTCGGTTGATTGCAACATCTAAGAGAAATGATTAGCTAATAAGTGATGTAAATTGAGTTGTGGTCATCGGTAACTTTCTCTATATCGATGGTGGAGAGGTCTCTCAGCTCGACGCCGAAGGAAAGCCATATACTTTCTTTGATTACGAAGTGAACCAGACCCATGGCTCACATCCAGGTGAGTTTTCCAGTAACACCTTGCGTCGTTTTTTTACACAATCGTCTGACAGAGGGGCACCGTAGTCAACTCTACCCTATCAATCGACTTGTCCGATTCATGGTACCCCGCCAACGTCTCAATCCGAACGATACCGAAAGAACCATATGGCATGGACAGGCAAGCATTGTGGGAAAGAACGGACGACGACTCGTTTTACATATGGGGAGGACACACCGCCGACACCCTCTACCTGAAAGACGAATCGCTGTCTACTGGATCGTGGAAGTTCCAAGCCGATGGTCTTGGTGGTGGCCAATGGACGAAAGAAACCCCCGTCAACCCCACGGAGTTCACGGAATTAGTGAGGAGTGAGGATGGAGCATTTGCTAGCACTCCTCACGGTGGCTTCTGGTTCGGGGGCTGGGCTGGAACTCGACCAAAGGTACACGCGACTAATGGCGATGCAGACCTGGCTCCAGCTCGAGCTACTCCAGGCATGGTTGTTTACGATTGGAATAACAATCAGTGGTCGAACGAGACAGTCGCGCGGAGGAATGCGTTTCCTCCTTACGGGACAGTGAGAGGTGCTAGAGCACTGTACGTCCCCGACTTTGGGCCGAATGGCATCATCGTGCTCCTCGGTGGCTTTATGGCAACTTTAG
This sequence comes from Colletotrichum salicis, assembly GCA_001563125.1. Classification (NCBI taxonomy): domain Eukaryota; kingdom Fungi; phylum Ascomycota; class Sordariomycetes; order Glomerellales; family Glomerellaceae; genus Colletotrichum; species Colletotrichum salicis. Next base: position 98,216 of record JFFI01000399.1, read on the forward strand.
AGCCAATAATCAACGGAAGCGATAGCCTTTACCGATGGATGGATATCTCAATTACATTCATGGACCCAGTCACCAAGAAGTGGTATAGTCAAACGGCCACAGGATCTGCACCGACCAGACGACAATGGTTCTGTATGGTGGGAGTCAGCAGCGAAACTACATATGAGATGTAAGTGGAACGGACCCGGGTCATGGGCCAATACCAGAGTTGACAAAGACAGATTTTTGTTCGGCGGAACAGCTGGGTCCTCTAACAGAGCATACAGCGATGTTTTCGTCTTGAGTCTACCTGGTTTTGTTTGGAGACAGGTGCAATTCGATGACGTATCTCCACGGACTGATCACCACTGCGCTGTAGTAGGAAACCGACAGATGATTGTTGTAGGCGGAAGAACCACAAGCAAGAGCGCAGCGAATCTGGGAAGGATGGGCGCTTCGAGACCCGTGACCTCAAAGGGCTTGGCTTGTTTGACATGGCGGAGTGGACTTGGAAGAACGAGTACGACGCCAGTGCTGGTGCCTATCACAGCCATGAAGAAATTTTGAGAAGTAAGTACACAGTCTCGACGAACTGGGACAATCGCTAAGTACCAGGTTTAGAGGTGTTAACTCCGTATCATGGTTATCGGAGGAGGTCATGGCTTTCTTCGTGCCTACAGCGAGGACCACACCACAGCCCACGACAGTTCCCACAGCGATACCTACGGCGAAAGAGACCTCGACAAATGCTATTGCAGGAGCCGCCATAGTTGCGGTTATTTTAGCAGTTCTTGCGTTTTTGGGAATCATGTGGATTGACGGTCAGTCGAAGAGACCCATCATCGTGCCACCGCCTACTCCCGATAAAGCGAACCCAAGGGACAACACTGTGGATGTCCCCCTTCAGACAAAAGAACTTGGAGCAGATCCTTGTTCCTTTATAGATGAGTCGAACACGGAAACAACGCCTGGAACAGAGCTCCCGACGACCTCGGCGACCGACACTCTTACTTATCGAGATGACGAGAAAAAGGATGCAATGCCCAGACTAGAGCTTTCGGTGGCTTTTCCTAGCTTTTGTCGACATGGCTTGAGCATGGATCCAACGACCAGAACAGAGCTTCCCGTGGACTCAGTGGCCGACTCTCGTTTTTATCGAGATGGACCGAGTACAGATCCAACGCCCAGATCAGAGCTTCCCGTGGACTCGATGGCTGGAAATCAGTTTAGTGATCCCGTTGAGCTTGATGTTTTAAATAGTCCCGCAAGACTGTAGTCATACAGTGCCTACATGGATCAGCGCATCAGCGCGCCAAGCTTCCGGAATGAACCTTTACTTCAATCGTTAGCTACTATGTGTTAGCAGAAGAGATGTTAGATAGTGATTGGTGTTGAGAACTGAATTACTTCACCTGAGTGATGAGTGTGGAAGTACACCTCGGCATAATGTTCCGAGCAACTCCTTGTTTATATGTGCTGTTTACTTCGTGTTGTCGAAGCGCTTACATCAATACCTCTGCTCTCATCAAGACTTGGCGACTTGCCGAGTTCATCCAGAAGACACGCATATTCGTGGAGACTTTGACCGATCGTCCTCATGATTGGCCAGGCGCTGTTGCACCTTTCAAACATCTTGGCGAATAGCTTGATGACCAAACTACCAAGAGTCTCTAAAGAGTGCGAGGTGTTGTTTTCCGTGATACTTAGGTCATATCCGTCAATTGCCTCGACTGAAGCCAAGGCCTCGTTGACGATGCATTCTATCCACCTTATAATCTGGCGTTCATTTCCTTGGATTTGAGTCAGCCTCGACCTGAGCAATCTCGTTGACTCATGTAACTTGCCGTCTAATTCTTCCATATCCTGGGTGTCTGCGAGCATATAGAGCCATTTACTGAGAAACACTGCTGCCTCAAAGGAACAGAAGCAGTGTTGGAGACTCCAGAAGAACGCCTGGCAGCTGGCCAAGTAGTCGATACCGAGTTGTACAGGAATATTCAATGCGTGGACTGCATGAAGTAGAGCGTAGACGAGCTGAGGCCCACGTTCTGGCGGCCGAGCATCCCAGGCATTTCCTGCAATAGTCTTTGGGTCACCGGAACAAACCTCTTGCGGTCTTCTGGAAGCGAAATGTAGGCGCACGTGGGCAAGCCCGAGCAGAGACGTTGCTGTCCAAGATAGAGATCCCTTGGTATGCCTAACATCTAAAACGGACTCGGGAGCCTTGCACCATTGGTCGCGCCACCGGTGCAGCGACAACTCGAATTTTGCGATATCTTCGGGAGCATAACCCGGGGATGCAGGGTCTAGGGAAAGTTGTTTTGCGACTATGAAGCGCTGCAAGATTGCGTGTATTAGCACAAAGTTTCCAAAGGGCGAAGGAACCGGACGTTCTTCCGTGCGAGGCTGGACCAAGTTCACGAAAGCCTCCTGGAAACGAACGAGCGCTGGGCTCTTGCGGCGAGCCTCGAGCCACAAGGCGAAGCTAGGCGCCTGCCATTCATCACAAGTTACTGGCAGCCATAGGTCAATCTCGTTCGCCAAGATGACTGGCGGAACGTTGAAGACCAGTGTTTGAAGGTTCAAGAAACAGAAGGCAGCGAGTTTCGCCCTGCGATCTGACTCGGCTCTTGCCCATGAATGCCAGTCCAGATCCTCGTCGTTGTGAGAGATGTCGTTTACAAGTCCACTCTCTCGCAGACACCGCGCGAGAAGGCCTTGATATTCAAGAGACTCTCGAACGAGACAGAGGTCCTCTTGCCAGGTAGAGTAGGTTGCCAATAACAAGATTGCCTTCATAGTATCCAGGCGTGCGGCGGCAGTAGGAAAAATGGCATCGTTCATTGTCGAGGGGCCAGGCTTTGATGATCTGGATGTTCCGCATAATCCTCCAGGCTGATTTGCCAACTCCCCAGACTCCAGGCGATGCAAGATTATTGCTCTTCCAGCTCGGTACAGTGCAGAAGCGTTGCGTGTCTCATATCGAAGTTGAGCACCAACAGCCAAGAGTGCCAACACCAGCTCTGGAGAGTCTCGATAGTACTTCATGCAGAATGTCGGCATATGCATGAAAGGATGGTGATCGTTGTATCCGTCGACATAGCCAGCGATATATCTTGATAACGACAATCTGGAAGGAAGCCTAAACGATCCTAGCGCCGTAGCGTATGGGTTGAGATGTTGAACAAATTGGCTCCGCTGAGATTCGTTGACTTTCCACGGTTGCCTCAAAGGCTTCAGTTCATGGAAGTCATCTAAGATGTTGATGTAACGATTAGAAAGTCTGACCCTGTGCAACTCATCCCATCAACTGCTAGATAGCGTCATTTTATCCATCTCCAGTCTTCCTCTGATTTTGCTATATTCCGAGATTACTCTTATGCAGATATCAGGGAAATAAAGTAAAATAAGAAAGAGACTGGATACGGATGTAGTGACGACATCGAGCAGGACGGGTGTTGGGATAAGGATAATGAAGCAGAGAATCGCAACTTGCCTTCGCCAGTCTCTGCATCTGGGATTGGGATAATGTTTCGCATTGATGGGGACTCGCTCAAGACCAGCGCCTGGTCTTGACTTTCAGGAGTTGATCGGTATCGACTCGTGCTTGAAGCCGTTCCAAGGATGGATGCGGATTCCTCAGGCTCCTCTGTAGCGAATCCTGTCGAGGGGAAAAGGTCGAAGCCGTGTTGGAAGTCAAGACCAACAGCGTCGAAGAACTCAGAGATGTCAAGCATAGCCTCCATGGGACTGGGCGGATTCAGTAGATCAGGGGTGTCGCCGTAAGGAAATTGTTGCATCAGCTCTTGCGGAGCAGCTGAACCTTGGTTCTTCGATTGCCCCGATATGTTCAATGTCATTTGGCTAGTGCCTTGTGTGACTTCATTGTAGACTGGCCAGGGATTGGGGGCTGCCGAGTTTTGGCCCAGGCCTGGAGTCATTGGAGACTTTGCCAGTGGAGTGTTAGTAGTACCCGCAGCGTGATAGAGACGCTCGTGGCGGGTCAGCAGATCCCGCCTGGCAAAGGCTTGTCCACAATGACATCCATATGGCTTTTCTTTCGTGTCTGAGGCGCGAAATGATCGGTCTGGTCAGTGGACGTCCTGGTGATGACGTAGTAAGCTGTGTGTGTGACACGTACGGGTTCTCAGGTGCCTTCTCAAATGCTCGCCTCGAGCAAAAGTGCGATGGCAGACATGGCAAGCTTTTGACATGTTGGTACGAACACTGTCAGAGGCCATGTTGCACCTGCAAAACGTGACTCTGGAGAGAGTAGGACTGAAATTAGCACCACACGAATGGTCAGTCGAGTTGTGTGGTAAGGAAAGGTAGAAGTATGCCTAGGCATTTTCAGGCCATTTGTCATCACGCTGATTACCTACGCAATGAGGTGCAATCAGTGCACTCATAATAATAGGGACTTAATCAGGACCAAAGTTACTGAGACCAAAGCGACTGACTCTTTTAGTATGGCTTGCTGCGGCGACCACCAACCGACATCAATCACACATAGAGCATGGCATGTAGATAGCTTGAAGCTTGAAAAACAGTAGGAAATCGCACTAATTTCGCTGATTATTGCAACTTTACTGTGACTAGCACAGAGTTCACGTACTTTGCCACATCTCCGAAGGGCTGGCTGGCCGGGTGTGTAAATGGTTTTGCTTTCGTACGGCTTGTTTACAGGAAGGCTAGGCAGCTTGACTTAATCCTTGTCCAAAATTCTGGACAGTCCTCGAACGACAGTTGTAAGAGACGGAATGAATCCATGGAATTTCCATCTGGGGAAAAAAGAATACTTGTCCCATTCTTAGAAGAAGGCTTGTTGAAATTACCCATCCGCAGGTTTCCTTAGAGCTCCGGGCAGCGTCTCCAACCCCACCAGCCCCAGTGGAATCGGGGCCGTCCCCATTGAGTCGGGGTACCCCAACTGCTGCATGAACGGACCAGTCGGGCCCGAAAAACAATTATTCAGCATCGTACAAGCCACCGGGGAATCAGCGCATCTCACTCGCCACTCCCCTGTGCTTTATCTTTCAACCAGTCTTTCAAGCAGATGGGCCGAGGACATGATTGCGTTAGAGACGCATTTATCTGCCCCCCATCTTCGTAATTGCGACGTAGATCTACTTGTATTGCCCAAGGCTCTTTGAGTCACTGGCGCATACGCCTCTCTGCTATTTCCGAGGTCATATTTTGCTGATATGGGATCAATTTGGCTAGCGGAGTGAGGCGAGGAAACGTCAATTTTCTTGTTGATTCAGTAGATCTACCCTTTCCACAATTTAGGAGTTACCAAGCTGCTTATAAGCAGCAGCCACTTTCCCAAACGCCTCCTTCGGCGCCCACGGTGGCATTTCTTTGGACCTCTCATCCGTTTCCGGCCACGTCTTGACTGACGAGAACGACATCATGTCCAAGTTCCGCGTACCCTCTCCGGCACGATACGTAGGGAACGAGAAGACGTAAACGAACATAGCGTCCACATTCGCCCCGGCGAGCAGTCTGATGACTGCCTCGACATAGTCAGCCTGCTCCGTTTTTGAGTACTTCGGTACTATGCCCCCCGCAAAGTTTCCGGTACCGTCTGGGTTGGTTCCTTGAAGAGGCATGAAGCCGCCGGCTCCGAGTGGTGCGGCGCCTTCATACGCGCAACACCCGAACTCCATCACAGCAATCGGCTTCTCGCAACGATGCCTTTCCAACCCCTTGAGATAGTCGCTCTCGCTCTCACCCTGACGATAGTGATCGATGCCAACAATATCAAAGGATGTCCAGTCCACGACCTCCCAGATTCCTGCTGAATACGTCACTCGGCCGTGAAATACGGGGCAAATCACTTCCAAAAACGACTTCAGAATGTCGTTGAGTTTTGAACAAGCCTCGCGTAGTGAATCGGAGATGCTGAGACCAACGGATGTTTCCTTCATTTGCTCGCTCAGCCACTTGACCCGCTCCATCAAGTCCTTGCCAAGAAATACACCCTCGTTGAAGATGGTATACTCGCATTGCGAAACAAACACAATGTCCAGTCCTTCTCCGCGAAGGTCTTCGGCGGCTTGCGCTGCTTCGGCAAGGTACGTTCGTACCTCGTCGGCCGGTGCGTGCATCTTCCAGGGATTGAAAAAGACGGCAAGGCCCAATGAGTGGGCGATACGTGAGGCGTCGACGAGCCGCTGGATGGACTCGCCTTCGATGCGGACAGCGTTGGCGTGGAGGTCGCTAGCGATGACTTTCAGGTCGTGGGCCACAAGTTTGGGATCGAATGGCTCTACAGACGGGCCGTCAGCGATGAAGTGAAGGCCAACATCGTAGACAACGCCACGATACTTCATGTTGGGTGAACGTAGACTCGAGTTAAGTGAGGAATGACGACACGGTAAAAAGCCAACTGCTTGTGCTTTGAAGTTACTTTGTGTACAAGTTGATAATTCAAGGACGATCAATATCATATATGTCCGTTTCGGAGAAGATTTTACAAGATTTTACAAGATTTTACAGACAACCTGACTTTCAACAATACTGAGCCCGTACCGTATCCGTATTCGTGAAGGAGCGAGTGGCTCTAGGCCAACGTCACTGCTCTATGGATTCCACGCGTTCCGCGTACCGACTAGTAGCGGAACCGAGCACACAGTTTTTGCATCCTGCTACGACCCCAATCAGACCCAGCTTGATAGATAGACCTGGCTAGAACGCATGATCTAAAGGGAAACCCGGAAACAAGGTCCCGAAAAACGTATAAAAGAATGAGAACTTTGGGTTGAGTTCACAAGACATCGGAGGCCGAGGGGGACGGATCCTTCGCCAAAAATCGCTACGGATTGATAGAACACTCCAAACCTATCACGTGAGTGACACATCTTCTTAGCCCACAAGTTAGTTCTGCAGAGACAAAGGGTGAAGGTCTAGACTGGTAACGGATACTCCCTGGAAAAGAATTCTCGTTGATTACTTAAGGAGCTCTGATGCTCAAAGAATCTCAATCATGATCTTACCAGAGAGATAATTGTCTTAGTAGGCAGTGTTTTCTCAAAGACTATGCACCCAATTATATACAAATTTGGAAGGTATAATGATGGATGATACCTAAGTTGAGACGGCAAGTGCTCAACGGGAGTTGATAAAAGCCGAGGTTTCCAACGCTGTGCTTATGCCTAATTTATCTAGGAGACAGAAACCAGAGTTGCTTTTCATTAGAGGCGGTCATCTTGTGAAAGAAACCTCTCATTCCAGACTTCCATAGTCCTGTCCTGCCGATGACAATAGTCTCTGTCTCTCTTCTAAGGCATCTAACTCAGGCTTCTCTTCCGTGACGAAAGTGCGACCTTTGACGGCGACAAATGCCGTTAGAAGAGCCCCAATTACGGTGCCCGATGCCCCAAGCGTAATGTTCACAGCTGTAGGATCACCGTGCAAGGGACCGTGAGTAAGAGCATCTAGGCCAGATTGGGCGAAGTTTATCAGGCCCGAGACGCACACAATTGTACCGTAGATACGTCCGAAAGTGGCGAAACCAAATACTTTCGTTGCGTAGTCCCTTATGGCTTGATTAGTATACGAGAGCATTGGTTAGAAAACAGCATGGCTAAACTTACGAGATGGCCGAGTAGTATAAGGGGCGAAAGATGACGAAGAGAACAACCGTAGCATATCCCGCCCATGCGAAGGGTAAGCAATTGAGGACGCCAATGGCGACGATCAGGGCAGTCAAGGCACCAAAGGTTGCCGGTACGCTGAGATTATTGAGAAGAACACCAATGAATGGGGTAGAAACTAGTCCACCGACAGGCAAGGCAATGTCGAAGAAACGGTTGATGTCGTTGGCGTCAGCCTCGGAGCCCAGCATGTATCGGTATTGCGCATGAATAGTTGCGATGAAGTAGTTCATCCTCAACATTTGAACAATAGTCAAAAGCAGAATGAGGATGAACCATGGACTCTGGATCTGCTGATGAGCCGGAACACCATGGAGAACTCCCCAGACCCCACTGGCTTCTTGACGCTCCTCGTTGACCTTGACACGATCTTCCCGCTGCTCAGCGTCGCCAGCGACTTCTTCAATTTGGTCAAGCTTCGACAGCCTCCGGTCAGCTCGGGCACTGCGTACTTTCCGCAACTGCCTAATATCATCAATCTCTTCGTCGGACTCATGTACATCGTGCGTCTCGTCTTGAACTTTCTCAATCTTCTGTTCCAGCTGAGGAATTGTGTGATAAGACCGAACCGGCATATAAGCGAATTCGGCCATGAGAATTAGAACTGGAATGGCGATGTAGGCCCAAAAGAACTTTTCAAGTGATAGCCTGCCTTCTGTTGATTCATATGCCGCACGGTAGATGAGGAAGACCGCAGCCGACGCGTCAAAGGCTCCAGTGACTAGTGCGATGATGTGTCCACTGTACCTTGGGAATGCGTTGGCGAGCTGGAAGCTGGACACAAAGACAAAAGTTCCGCCAAGGGCAAGCATGATGTTTCCTAGGAAGTATCCGTCAAAGTAGGTGAAGTTGCGCGAAACAGCCATGAGGATGCAGCCCACAGTGAGGCTTACACAGGAGGCGATCCAGCAAGCCCGCCTCCCGTAGCGATCGAGAACAGAGCCAGCCAATAGTGAAGAAACATTGGCTGTGACAGAGGCGGCGATGAAGAACAAGTTTAACCTGAGGTCTTGTTCGGTGCAGGGAATGTAATCGCCGTTGTCCACCGTGCCTGGATCATCGGCATCGCAGAGATCACTGTAGACGCCTTCGGCGATAAGAACAGGCTTGAGGGCAGCGAATCCAAAAACAATGCCAGCAGCTAGCCAGCATGCTACTATGCTAGTCGTTACTTGTACTGCGAGGTGTCAGTTCTGGAGTTGGGAGATTGTCCAGAATTCAGACTGCTGCGCTTACCCCATCGTTTGGTATTGGAGACTTTGTAAGCTGCGATTGGCTTCTCGGCGTGTACGGTCTCAACAGGCGCAAAGCTCAAGCGTCTCCATTGCGGATCGTCATTGCTACTCTCTGTATTAAATGGGTTGAGTGTACCGAAGATGGGCTCGCCTTGGCCATTTGAATCGACTTGCTCTGTGGGACGTTCGTAGTCGAAGCCTTCAGCCTGGGTGACATGCTGAGCGAGAGACATTACCCGAGAATTGGGGACGTAAGTAGTATTAATTCTTTACGACAGAGGATTGCGAATGTAGTGGGTAAGTGAATGGAAGATATTGACGAGCAAAGGAAAGTTGAGTAAACAGTTTATAGGATAAATAAGATGAATTATTTACGAGTTTAAGAATCGAGGAGACCCCTCGCATTTCCATCGTACCACATTGCGAAGTTGCGGTCAATTCTCCTGCCGTGCAGCGCGCACACGGCCGCAGGATGCCGTGTCTGTGACGTAACGGAGAACAATTGAGGAAGGGTGGGGAGAGAAAGTTCGAGCTTTCCAGTAATTTCTAAATGCCGGGATGCTCGGGCCAGCGGCCGGCTATCGGGGTGGAGCATCGCCGGACATGCTCCGTTAACGGCCCGGATCGTAAGCGGAGACCCGCCTCCGGTCCTGGCTTGCTGGCTGATTTTGCCGGCAGAACGCCTGTTCCCCGGCGTTGGCTCTTCGTGCTGGCGATAATGTAGGTAGGTGTTTGCGGTAAATGGCAGCCCAATGCCGTTAGGCAAATTCCATGTCGGCCCGTATCCGTGCTTGGTGTAAGCGTGTTCGCTCTGTAACCCACGGGAAGACGCTGTTAATGAAGTTACAAAAGAAGTACAATACTGTAAGAGGAGAAACTGTGAGTTCATCGAAATTAAGATAAACATCATTCGAATGGCCAACAGCCGAAAACGCCGAGGGATGCAGCCGGAGAGATGCGAATATTGATATGCTCATGTCGATAGCCGGGGTGATCTAGTAGATCTATAAGCTCTCGTTATTGGACATGTCAAAGATAAACAATCCGATCGTGAAGATGGAAAAAGGGACAAGCTCTAAGCAGTGGTGTTATTCGAGCATTAATGTTCGGTGGCCGCACGTATTGAGAGGAGAAGAAGCTTCGGGAAAACTGGAGGTCCTTGTCTCGGTTTCTCGAGTCTCCAAGTCTCCAACTTTATAATGGGACCAACCCCAACACTCGCATTTGGGGCTTCCCATCCACTATCGGACCTTTTGTGCCTTTGGTAAGACCGAGACATCTGTGCACTGCATCAACCGGAGCACTCGAAGTGGTTTGAATCATTGGAGGTTGAAAGTTCAGCCATCGGATGTGGATGTTCAGAATCATGGTTCCTCCGATTCAACACAAGCTTATGGAATCTTCAGGTTAAGTAAGCCTTATGCTGACTAGAATCTCTCCAAGCACGATGTAATTTGTCATCTGGGGTTCCGGGCATTGTCATGTTCTCGTGAGTTACTTGCGCGTCGTTGAGATGGAATCCCGTCAAACACTAGGCATGAGAAATGCCGTATGTACATAAGTCGTTGCTATTGCCCCCTGGCTTTGTTCGATCATCACAAGAGTTTTGACACCAACATCAAAGCATCGGTATCTCATCTCACTATCTATCAACAGCTACAAGAAGACGAACATTCACATTAATCATGAAAGAAGCAATCTTTGACGGCAACCTCAAGGTTGAGATCCACGATACTCCGGTACCAACCCCAGGACCCGGGCAGGTCTTGATCAAAACCATCATCTCTGGGACCAATCCGAAAGACTGGAAAATCCCCAAGATTTGGATTCCGCAACTACCTCCTATGAACCATGGAGATGATATTGCTGGTTTTGTTGAAAGTGTTGGCGAAGGCGTGCTCGGCTTCAAGAAGGGAGATCGCGTTGCGGCTTTCCACGAAATGAACACCCCGCATGGAAGTTATGCCGAATACTCCATCGCTTGGGCTCAGTCGACCTTTCTCATTCCCGAGAAGACCAGTTTCGAGGGTGAGTTCTCATGATCAATAATATGCAATGCTGAATGAGTACTTACTTACAAGTTGTGTGTCAGAGGCGGCTACAATCCCACTAGCTGCCATGACCGCTGCTCTTGCTTTGTACCAGAAGCTCGATCTGCCGCTTCCCTGGAATCCAGCCAAAACAGCTTTGCCTCTCCTCGTCAACGGCGGTGCTACGGCTGTTGGGGCCTTTGCCATCAAGCTAGCGACGCTCTCCAACATCCATCCCATCATCGCTGTTGCAGGAAGTGGTAGTCCCTATGTGGAAACCTTGATCAACAAGGAGAAGGGTGATGTCGTCATCGACTACCGCAAGGGAGAAGACCACGTTCTTGAGCAGATTCGCCGTGCAGCTGGGGGACAGTCCATCATCAATGCTCTGGATGGCGTCTCCGAAGAGGGGACAGTCCGAACCGTTGCCAAGGCCCTGGCTCCAGGTGGCAAGATCTCAGTCTTTCTACCAAACTTCCCGAGCGATGTTAAGGCCGAGTTCTTGTACACTATGGTTGGCACAGTCCATGCCTCGAATGACCCTTTAGGTCCTCTTTTGGGAGATAAGGAATTTGGGTCTGTATTATACCGCTTCTTCGGATGTGGACTGGAAGAGGGGTGGTTCACTGGTCATCCTTATGAGGTTCTTCCCGAAGGTCTCGGCTCTTTGGAAAAGGCACTCAAAGATCTCGAAGCTGGCAAAGTGTCTGCTAAGAAGTACCTTCTTCGCCTCGAAGATACCAAGTAAGCTTCTTGCTGGATTAGTGATGGCGTAATGTTATCACAGCTATAACGGTCAAGATAGTGATGATTTAGGGGGTTGGTGAACAACATAAACTCCATAGTAGGAAATAGAAATCTCGGTCTTCCTTTCACCATACGGGATTTCTTTGATTGAAGGAGACAAAAGATTGAGATGTTATTTGATTACAGCACAAGATTAGTCTTGACTCGGTGTAGCAATAATGGCCTTGCCCTTCGCGAACTTCTCCTGCCACTCCTCATTGACATCACTGTAGTCTTCTGGCCCATAAGGCGAGTACCACTCGGCCATGAATCCCTTCTTCCGGTAATGGGGGAGACCGAGGTCCTCCAGAAGTAGGTCTAGGTAAGGAACAGCGTCAAACACGAAGCTTGGACACTTGTTGGAGCCCCAATCTGTAGGGTAACGCCAATTACCGAACCGATTCATCAAGACCGTGTCATATTGCAATTTTTGCATTGCCGAGTCATCACCTACTGCCTCCGCAGGATCCTTGGAAAGAAGGCCTGAGAAGTACGCACTGATCCAAAGGCCTTGGACATGAGCCGTGATAACGTTGCTGAAGTTGCAGACCATGCCGATAAATGCTGTGTCGCGTGTGCGCAAGAAGCGCTCCGATGGCGGGACGATAAAGTGGTGAAGCATGTAGGGAGTAAGGGTTCGGTAAGGGGTCACTGCGTCGTCGCTGTCGATGCCCTTCTGGTCGGTCAAGGGAACATAATTATTGTTCCATACCGGCTGATTCTTGAGCCTTGGATAGCGCTGCAAGATTTCCTTGTCGGCGAGGTCAACGAGGTCGGTCTGGCCGGCGAGATCTTCTCGGGGTGCATTCTCGATGGGTGCATGTGGTATACCGAGCTCCTTCTCGATACCCTCTGGGAGGAACTTGATCGGTGGGACGTGTTTCCAGCCGGTGTGAGCTAGCAGGACCTCGGCAGAGAACTCGGTTCCATCAGAAAGATGAACCTTCCCAGCGCTAAGGTGATCGATCTCCCCGAGATGAACACTGACTTTGCCTTCCTTGACTAAGTCAAAGAAATTGGTCTCGTAGTTGAGAATACTGAAGCTGGTGCCTGTAAACATCGCCTCTGTCCAGGGCTTCAACTTTGCCGTGTCCGGATGAGAGTCATAGGCGTTGAGCGTCATCACATCGCCGCCAAGCACTTTCCAAAAGGCATCAACGATGGTTCTTCCAACGGCAGTGCCATGGAGAAAGTTACGCGTGCCGATATAGCCATCAGCATCACCCCACACGCATGGGCTGAACCATGTCAAAATTCTCGTGTCTGCTTTCGTCAGCTCAAGGTTATCCAAGAAGAAGGAGAAGTGCACTAACTGGCAAGCTTCTCCAGCCATTTCTTGAGTGGTGTGACATAAGGGGGCGCCATCCAGCAAGGTCCATGTCCTGTCGCTATCGCTTGTTTAGTTGCTTTCTGGACATGGGGCTCCAGTAGACTTACACCTGATGACCCAGTTCACCTTCACACCAGCAGTTGCATATGAGTAGACGGCATCCCATGCGAACTTCGTGCCCCCGAAGACCGTCACGGTCTTTGCCGTTTTCAAGGTATCGGAATTCTGTTGAAAGTACTTGCCATGGAAGATGCGACCGCCGAAAGATTCTTGCCCATCGAAATGAGGCAGCCACGGTTCAGATGTTAAGCCAGTCGCAACAATCAGGCGTCGAGCGAAAACCCGTTTCTCTTCATCTTTGGCATTTGCGACTGTCAAGAACCAGCCGCCTTCGTTGTTTTCTTGATGTTCGGCCACAATGACCTTGTGGCTTGAACGGATCTTGTCGGTGATGCCAAACTTGTCTGCATAAGCTTTGAGATAGATGCTGATGGTTTCGCCTGGAATATGCTGCCCTGGCTTGATTTTGAATGTCTCACTGTCCATGGGAAAGTCAGGGTATTCGTAAGTTCCCAGCATGTTATTGCTTTTCAAGCCCGGGTATAAGCGCTCTTCGGCCCAAGTGCCACCAAGGGTGGGCTGGGAGTCGAAGACAACCAGCGAAGACTCTGGTTGCGTGCAGTGATACTGCTTTGCGGCGGCCAGGCCGTACCATCCTGCAATGTCATGTTAGTCTACGGAATTGTGTCACCCCATTGGACTTCGATGAAATGTAAGTCTGGAAACATGTAGATCCAGAGGCTCGGGGTTGAGTTACCTGCGCCCACCACAATGCAGTCAAACTTTTCCATTTCGTCAGCTGTGAATATGAGTTTGAGAGACTTGTGTAGTCTGTCGCCGAAACAGTCGGAGACGCGCCGGGAAAGTAATCTTGATGAACCTCTGCTTCAGGCGCGACTCAGGAGCGACTAACGCGATGTAGTTCGCCAACGGCCGCCAAGTTAGAATGAGACGACTACGGGATGCTTCCCCGGAATCCCATGTGCTGCCGATCTTCTCTGTTTGGAAGGTGATACTACGTGCGGAAATATCCAGTTTGCGTGAATATTCCAGATTGAGAAGTGATGGCAGGGTTGGGCGCCCCTGAGTTTGTGCTTGAGTGTAGGCTTGGCTGCAAAAGTGTTTATTAAACTCTGAAGAACCAACCCCGGGTCCACTTCCAACGGACGAGGACTGCGATGCATGCTGGTTTCTTCAATTTCCTTTGGGGTTACATTCGGGATTACAACGGCGGGCGACTACGGCTGGCGTCCGCCGGGGACGTCGGGAATTCCTCCAGGTTCCCCGCGACTGCATCAGCGATTGGATGTTCTTCAGGGTTGCTCTTAAACGCATTGTGTGAGAAGCTGTCAAAACACTGCACCAACCAGATGTTGGTCCGGACGAACTCTTATGGACAAGGGCTTACATATGTGAGCGTCAACAGTTGTGCCATATTGAATGCTTGGATGCTACCTTTTTGTTTTAAGAGACATGCCATGAGCGAGTCAGCCGTTGACCGAAAGGGTTCGGACGGCAGAACACCCCTGCTTATCGACATGCAGTTGGCCGACTCGCCGGACCATCCAGGAACCAATTCGCATGTATGCAATTTTCTGAACGTAGCAAGTTCGGTGACTGGTCACAAATCGAGTCTGCTGTCTCGTCCCACCCAAGGCGCGCATCGTACTCTAGGGTCCCGGTGGGCAGGGAAGATAACGTCGTAGTCTTTCAATCCTTCGAAACTTTCTCCATTCCAGGGTTACAACAAGCCGTTTGTCAGCTTGTCTGAAATTTCCAATGGCATGATGCTTTGATGCGCAACTAATTGTTGGCATCTGCAAACGGCAAAGAATTTCGCCATGGATGTAACAGCAAACCAACAGTGTAGGGATACGGGGACTCCGAGAATGACAGTTCGGCATGCCGAAGATACTCTGCCACTTACCGTGTTCTCGGTTTTTATGCACAATCCAGAGGTAGCACTGCCGGGTCGTGGTCAAAAACACTGCAAACGAAGCTGCAAACCTATTTGGGCCAGTATCTTGTTGGGTGCTAGAAACCATGCAACTGTTTGGATACCGGCATTGATATTTGCTGCGCACCAGATGCTAACTTATAATCTATTGGGGTTCTTTGGCTTACACGTGCCCTTTCATGGTTATATCGGTAATCGTTTGAACAATCCACAACCTGCCATCACGATTCTTCTATGCCAGAACAAGCACGTGGGCTTTGAGAAGGATTCGACATTGCGGTTTCGCCCGCTGCCGTTTCCGGCACATGTAATCAACGTCGAGGAAACCTCAAACGTTCTCCTGGTGGCACAGCTGGAGGGTATCAACGGGAATGGAGCTCAACCGCAGCCATGGGTGTGGATCGGCGCCGGTCTTTCGGGCTTGACAAGTGTCGATCGAATGGAGTAAGGGCTTCGTCAAAAACGGGGGCTCTGGCGAAAGATTATACAAAGTAGACATCCCGGGAACCTGCATGCCTCCCCGAGACCCTCCTGAATTCTTTGGTTGACTTTCTCTCGTTAATTCTGTCGTTTGCATTCCATCTTTTCAGAGTCGCTCTTTACAGTATCGGACTCCGGTATGTTGTCACCGGCATCCGACCCTGCCACCATGGACCCCGCCGTGGCGGAGGCCGCTGCTGCCGCAGCCCAAGCCGCTATGCAGTCATTCACAATAGAGGCGTGGACCCTCTTAACAGTCGGCATTCTTTTCACCATGTTAAGGACATATGCCCGAGTTAGGTCAGTGGGCTTCAAGGGCCTCCAAGCGGACGATTACCTTGTCTGGGTCGGTGCGGTTAGTCACTTTTGACTCTAAGTGCGTAATTCTTACGGAAATTGACATCTTATGGCGAGTGTAGATATTCTATGCGATTGAGACTGCGCTGGCGCATTCCGTCGGGGCTGTTGCTAAGGGTATGGCGAACAATGCAATGACGGATGAGCAACGAGCGGCTCTATCACCAGACAGCGAGGAGTATCACCTGAGGTAAGAACTTTGCTCCGTTGATGGATCTTCTTACTGACTTGGTCTTCTTCAAGGGTGGTCGGTTCCATCATTCAGCTGTGTGGATGGGCAAGCTACTCGGTCTTATTGTGGTCGCTCAAGGCGTCACTACTGGTGTTCTATCTACGGCTGACTGTAAGTCAACAACTTGGATCTGCCATCTAACTATCCCGGATGTTGACCATTTAAGGCGGGCCTAGGTCGCGGTTACCGACTTCGCATTTACTTTGGCTTCGGTTTTCTCATCATCAGTTGGATCGTCGTCATTATGAATCTCTTTCTCGCATGCCGTCCTTTTCACAAAAACTGGCAGATCAACCCTGATCCTGGAAGTAAGACATGCCCAATCTGTCGGGTTGATACGAAATATCCATGTTGACCAAATGTTTTCGCAGACGTTTGCCAACCAGCCATATCCAACCAAGTTGTTTGGGTATACCTGGCATTCAACGTGTCCACGGATCTTTATCTTTTGTCTATTCCCTTGCCGATGCTGTGGCAAGCAAGGCTCAAACCCATCAAGAAATGGGGTTTGCTTTTTCTCTTCAGCGGAGGGTTGTTTGTAGTTGTCTGCGCGACCCTGCGTTGTATCCTGATTGTCACAGTGAGTTTCCCTTCCCGTACTACAGCAACAACTACTCATCCTATGCGACCCAGGACCCCCAGAATGGTGCACAGCTGGCCGGATCATGGGCTGTCCGTGAGACATTTGTCGCTGTCATCACGGCGAATCTGCCCATGGTCTTTTCAATCATCAAGATCTGGCTGGGCCCAGTCTTCGGCTCTCTCCTCACTTCTTTTCGTTCGACTCAAAAACTCACCGACGCGACGCCGAAAGAAATTCGCACTTTCGGGGCTGGAAGCAACCAAAGCTGGCGGGGTCGCGGACCCCCTTCAGCGTACCCCATCACCAACATCACGTTCAACGAGAGCGAAGAGCGCATGGTGAACGAGTACAAGATGCAAGACGTCAAGACCTGGGGTGATCCTCATGCCGATACCGCTGATATCACGCGATCGAACAGCGTCAGAAGGAGTCACAGCAATCGGCGGAAGAATACCGATATTCGAAAAGACGTCGAAGTTGCCATCACTACAGAATATGTGCAGCCGGCGAAGGATGCAGAGGGCAATGCCAAAGCTCTGTCGCCTAGGACTTTCACCTTTGCCAGAGGTCCGAAGAGACAATCTGTGAATAATTCCAGCAATCAGATTTGACGACCATGAGGGAGGCGGGTCAGGGGTTTTGGTAATTTTGCAGCGAAGATGATGCATCATGCATCTGACTACAGTACTTTTCAATGTAACAAAGATATACCCTAATCATTCAAATATTCGTACAGCTCTGGCCAATGAACAGTTTTTGTTGATTTAGGCACCTGCATATGTGTTTAGAGCGAGGGTGTGGAAGGTGAAGGTAGGCGAAGGGCGTGCAGAATATGGGGAGCCTTGATTAGGCATCTAACAATGCAGCATACCTTCCTTATCACAGTCTTGAGAGCTCCCATACATGTTCTGTAGAATGAGTAAATATCTTTGGGGTTCACCGCAATACTGACCAAAATTGTCTGCCTGGCTGCTTCGGCGACGGAACCCAGGCAGCGATTTTCTGACGCCGGAGTGCTCCGCGTCTCTCGCGTCCCTTCCAGATTCGGCACAATACGACCAATGCGCCAAGGCCCGACTTGCCAACTAAGACGAGATGGGAACATTTTGACGATGAAGAAAGAAGTCTTCACGAGATATAAGTCCCCCTGAAAGGCCCAATTACGATATGAAAACCTTCTCAAAGCCAGAGACTTGCACACATTTTTGTTTTCCAGCACATTGTTGACGTCGCAAATCAGTCGCCATGGACGAATACCACATCAAACATACGCCCTGGTACCAAGCCTCCGTAGAGGCCTTCAGCACCAAAGTAGCCAAAAAAGATGCGGCCAGTCCCCTAGATCCGAACACCATCTCCAACCCGGACATGATTGTTGCCGCTCGGCTTCGGCCAATCTTGGAGGATGAAGTGTCCGCAGGTCTTATCCGTGGAGTCTTTCCTCGACCCAGCGGCAATGGCGCCGTAGACATCCACCAGATCCGAAAGCACATCAAGCCCCTGGGGCCTCCGACGCTTACGGTAAGCAGCCACCTGCTTGCCGCAGTTTCGACATCGTGATCTATGCTGACACATTTGCCAGACCACTTCGGTCCAGCTCGACAAGGCATACGGCCCTGAAGACACATCTGAACAGATTTACCGAGATCTGGTTGAGCCGTTGGTTCCCTGGGCATGGGGCGGCGGCGTTAGTACCGTGTTCGCCTATGGCCAGACTGGCTCTGGCAAGACATTCACAGTCAGCGAGATTGAGAAGCTAGTCGCCCAGTCGCTCATGAGTGGGGGTATGGAAGGAGAGCGAAAAGTGTATGCGTGCATCATTGAGTTAGCTGGTAACTCTTCTTTCGGTACGTCGCATGGGACTTCCCCTAATTACTAAAGGCGCCAGCTTGCTCTAACAAGGGATTTAGATCTCCTGAACTCTCGCAAGCCAATTTCGGTTTTGGAGGATTCCTTCGGTGTCACACAGCTTGCCGGCGCCCTGGAGCACGAGATCACCGAAGCAGCCACTCTACTCGAGCTCATAGAAAAGGCAGCAACCTTCCGCCGCACAGCATCGACGTTTAAGAACGATGCATCCTCTCGCTCCCACGCCATCTGCCGCATCCGCATCGAGAGTCCTATACCAACAGCCGAAGATGGACTCCTCTACCTCATCGATCTCGCTGGCTCGGAAGCCGCCAGAGACGTGGCCAACCACACGCCCGATCGCATGAAAGAGGCCCGGGAGATCAATACAAGTCTTTCGGTGCTAAAGGACTGCATCAGGGGCAGAGCAAAGGTGGATGCGGCTTCTCTTACGGGCAAGACCAAAAACCCGACATATATCCCGTTCCGGCAGAGCTCTCTCACAAAGATTCTCAAGCACGTGTTTGATCCTGCGGGAAGACGCAGCTGTAAGACTGTCGTGCTTGCTTGCGTCAATCCCAGTCTTCCGGATGCTGGTGCTGGCAAGAACACGCTAAAGTATGCCGAGATGTTGCGGGTGTTGTTGCCCAAAGCCAAGGCTCAGTCCTATGACCCTGAGACGCCTGCAACTTGGAACAATGAACAGTTGAAGAGCTGGATCAATACCAACGTGAGTTTATCCTCCGTGTTAGTCGAACAACTTAGCCAACATGTCGAAGTCCGGAAGCCCTGCCATATCTGGAGAACTTGTCGCGCCCACCGAGACTGGTCCGCTCCTACTCCGCCTCCCTACGCCCGAATTTCTCACCCGCTGCTTGAAGACTCCAGGAGTCGACGAGGATCAAGCTCGCGCCTTTCACGCCAAGTTCTGGCGCGTACACGTCGATTCGCAAAAGGCCGCCACAAAGAAGCCGGAAGTGAAGAGCGAAGCAGAGCCTACCGAAGGAAAGGGCCGGAAGACAGCCATGAACCAGGAGATGCTATCGTCTAGCGTCGACCCGGACCCCAAGGCAGTTGACGTCCCTTTCAAAGAGCGCATCCGGACTGGTATGGTTGTGCGCTGGACTCCGCCTTCGACCTTCCCGATGGGCCTTCCAGGGCTGAACATGGTGGTCATTCTTTCCCCTCAATCGGCTGTCGGGCCGAATGTGAGGGATCTCACTGGTGAGCTGGTAAAGAAATCAGGCTTTGCTTCGACGAGGGGTACTAAATATCTGTGCGCGATGGTCCTCCCCGGCTTCATGGCCGATTCTTATGAGTTGAGCATGTGGCGTCAGGTAGTGGTAGATGTGGATCAGATGGAGGCGGAAGTGCTTCTCGAGTATGATTCGGGAACTAGATATTATCACATTACCTTGTGATTGAATAAACCACAGACTCTCCAAATTAAACCAACAATCCATCAGACTTGAAGCTGCCATGATATTCAATCATTACATGTACCGCCGCGCGGTTCTCTAATAGTATATCTGATTTTGCTTTACACTTTCCAAGTACGTTGTTTGGCGTAGGCGATAATCATCGCGTTAGCAGGAGCCCAGAGTCACGGTCTGGAAAAGCACACCAGCTTACCTCCATGATTGTTCGGGTTGAGATCCGACACAAAAGACGCCCAGGTCCTACCCATGAGCTTCGACGCCGTCGTAAACTGTGGCTCGCTCATCGTTTCTTCGTCAAGAGCGTCAAATATGAACGAGACGTCCATCGAATGGTGGGATCCCAGGCCAGGAGTCGTGCTAAGAGGCAACAGATTGACACGAGCGGAATAAGCTTCCATGCCAGCAGCAGCCCATGCCTTCAGCGTCATGCGTCTGGAAGTTGTTTCGACCACATCGGTATGGAACTCGACTCCGTGTTTCCACTGGGATCCGTAAAGCTGGTGGTCCTCGGCAGTCGGGTTGTACCCAACTGGAAGCCCTGTGCCGTTGGTGTTGGGATAAAGTCGCTCAATGACGGAGACGGTGGAGTTATCTGGGCCTCCTGCTGCGACTAGAGCCCTAAAGTCCTCGTCCATGTCCAGCTTTCCGCCAAACAACAAGACGGTTGCCTCGTCGCTGGTGGTGGAGTACATGATTGGCACACGAACAAAGTGAACTTTCTCGAGGGACGCCGTGGGACCGTCTTGGAGGAAGTCGCCATCGACCTGAGTGAGCCAGGGACCGAGACCCGTACCCGAGAACACCGGTGTTATGCTCACGTTCAGGGCAGCGGAGATGGCCTCCACAGGCAGGGTGCAAAGACACTCCAGCGGACTGGCCGCGTCCGAACAAGAAGTTGTCTCCGTCAGGTTCCGATAGAGGTCTTCGGTGTAGGCAGCTGGGTCTTTCACGTCGTAGGGCCACTTCTCGGCCATTCCGCCGCTCTGCATGATCACACCGTGGGAAAGGCCATCTTCTCTGCCTCCGTAGGCAATGATTTGCTTGCCAACGGACAAGCCTCCGGCGCTCTGACCAAAGATTGTGACCCGATTCGGGTCACCGCCAAAGGAGGCAATGTTCTCTTGTATCCAATGCAGGGCCAGTGGTTGGTCTCGGAGGCCGTTGTTCGCGCTTCCATTGGCCTTCGCCTCGTCAGACCCACAAAGGAAACCAAAGGCCGAAAGTCGATAGCTGATGGAGACGGCTATGAGTGGTTTCTGTGCTGCTGAAGCCCGGCGCACAAAGTTTGTAAGGTTGTTTTATCTGGAGGAACCTGCGTATAAGCCGCCGCTACGGTCGAAGCTCTGTTAGTTCACGTATTTTGGGCCAAGAATGAGACAAGAGCTTTGAGACTCACCCATGAATCCACACAGCGACAGGAAGAAGTCCACTGCTGTTCAGGCTGCTCGAACGGATGACGTTGAGTGAGGGACAATTTTCAGACATTGAGTGGAGGAGCCTAGAGGTCTAATTAATACTGGTTGATCAAGCCGTGAAGCTGGCATGTCTGTGCTTACAGTGTATTGCATGCATATGTCTCCGTACTCCGTTGCAGAGTGAGTGCCATTCCACGTTGAGTTGAGGCTCTGTGGTGCCTTGAAGCGGAGGTTGCCAGTGGGAGGCTGAGCCTATGGCACTCCAAGAAAAACATCTTGCTGGTAGTTGGGAAGAGATAGGCCCTCATAGGTGCCGTTCAACACCTTCACAGTCGGCCCTGCGGAAACATGTTGGACGACGAGCAGAAGGATAGCTGACAATGCCGTCGGAAAGCTAGACCCAGAGTACATCATGATGAAGGTCAAGTGCGGGTCATGAGACTAACAGCGGAGCATACACTACAAGCCCGGTCAAAGCGTGCCTGAAAGTCGTGTAAGTTGACACTAGTGCCCGCTCTTAAAAGACATCGCCTTGGCTCGGAGACATCTTATAACAAAGAGTAGCCATGTTGATGCGATTTAGGCCAGTTACCCGACATCCTGAACACAAGGGCCAGGTTTCCGATGATAAGGCGCCAATACCATGCCGATAAGGTCCACATTGCCGCGCGGGATTGCAGGGGTCGGTGACGGACAGCCGATGATTGATTATATTGCGGAAATCGGGACTAACTCAAATATAGGAGTCCCTCAGCCAGATAATTAAAGATAGTTCACTTCTGGGTGTTAACAGTTCAGAAGCTCCTCGTGCATCGCAAGTCCTTTGGCGTATACTGCCACTAATGTGCGCCTTTTGGCGGCTTGTTCATACCGGCGCAACCGGTGCAGCCAGGTCGTAAAGTTGAGGCAGAAAGACAGAGCACAAGCGTGGAATTAACCCTCGGCATTGCTCACATCGAAAGATGCTGCCCCATAGAGCAATCGTGGGTTTGCCGGTATTGATGGTCATGCTAACTGTCCCCGTAGGTCAATAAACCAAGTCCCAAACAACGAGACGTGCCTCGCATGTTTCGTGTGAGCGGCGCGTCTGGCTGAAAATGAATCAGTGAAAATTGGTTGTGATGCGGCAAGTCTATGCGCTCTCTATACAGATGGCTCCTCCATGATAAAATCTTGCTACTCTCGAGTTCAATCCAAACTCTCGCAGGCTCCGCAAGCCAACGTCAATAAGTCTTACGGCACTACTTCATCTATCACGACCTAATCTCTCTTCGTCGTCTTCCGTCAGCTCGTATGCAGGTCGGAAACCCGCACCGTTCTGTCCTTCGGTCTTCAACTGGGGGTTGGGATGGGTATCTTGTGTTCCGCCTAAACTCGTGTAGCCCTAGAAGAAATCAGTCGTCTTGTCGCAACTTCCCCAGATCAACCATCTTACCTGATCATATAGAGGACAGTATGGTATTTCCAAATGTCGGATGAACTAGGGTATGGTCAGCTCACATCCTTGTGCCGGTATAGCCTCCCCACCGCGCGCGGTCGTCGCACCACGACTTGGTGACTGTGCCATGACTTACTGCCCAAATTTCGGCTACACAGACAAGTTAGCAAGGAGCATCGCGTTTTCATGACGGCGATATGAAACTGACCATAGTGCCAATCAATTACAGGGTGCACCCGCATAAATGCAGGCCACCCGGAGTCCGTGGGGTCAAAATCTGTCAACTTCTCGCCGTGGGGATCTGTCCTCCTCGTCCCCACGAAAATGGCTTTTACGTTCGGTCTGTCTGCTAGGTATGCCTCGAGTCCATCTTTCATTGACATGGCATATCTTTTTACGTCTAAGTGGTATTCGGCGCTGGTAGTTTCAACAAAATCGTCAACTTCGGCGAATGGATGCTTCGATACGATGTACACTGCCTGGAACTCAGGGGGGAAGGAGGTCGTGCCATTCGAACCGTTCGTGTGGGAGGCTTTCGAAAGAGAGGGGTATCGACGTGCGAGAGCGGCGAGTAGTATGATCAGGAGTACGAGGCCTGTCAAAGTTGTCTGTCAGCATCATACGCCAGGCCAAGAGAGATGACCGTAAGCGACATTGGAGGCGATTCCATGGCTCAGCGTAGATATTTCACGACACCGCAGGGACATTGTTCAGGATATAAGAGGTGTGAACATACAGTCTTTTCCTCCATTGTAAGAAATTGAAATCTGTTCAAGGCTGCCTCGGCGCATTAGCGGACCCATGCGACATGAGATAAGAGCTGACATGGCATGTCGCGCACCTGTATCTTGCCAACGCGTCGTCTACGACGCCCATTGACGCACGCAGCTGTTTCTGAACATTCCGCAAGACATCCGTCTTCTGATCATCCTCTAAGAAGGCATCGACCTTGTCCTTCAGCTCATGGCACACTTCCTGGAAACTCCGCGGGGACGGCTCGGATAAGTGGGGTTTGGCGGGGTAACCGTTGGCAGCCGCGGCAGCGTGCTCGCCGTTCCCGTTTGACATTGTGGATAGCTTCGAGACTGCTTGAATCGGCGATTATGATATTCTAGGAAGATCGAGACTTTTGTGAGGAGCCAAGGTGGCAGGAGGGAAGGCGTGCAGGCGGGAGGAGTGGAATGCGACGGAAAGTTGTCGACTTCGGTGTCCTGTCGGAGACGGCGATGGCGGGGACGTGCGGGCGGGCGACACTTGCCATTTTGCCGGCTTATCTAAGAATACCGGTGCCTCGGAGAGTCGACCGCCTCCTTTGACAAGCTTAGCGCGGCACGTGCAGGGTTACTCATCAGGTCTAGCGGCTCACCCGGCACCGAGACCCCAAAAAACGCAGGTGCGCCGAGGCCACATGTTCCTGACTCGGTAGCTTTCTTCAGGGTCCACTTGGTCCACTGGATCCACCTCGGACTTGGGCTTCTCCTTCCGGAAACATCGTGGAACCCTGCCCGCCTCCTCCCTTCAACGACGTCAATCTCTCCTCCTGATGCTATTCACACGTTGCTGCATTGCTTCGTCAAGATTTCATAATATCAAGGTATATTACTCTGGCTCTGTTCTGCTGTCTTGGAATCGTGCTCTCATGGTATAATGATCCCCGACGCCTTGCTAAACACATACGGCCCCTACTTCCCTCCATCGTCATGCTCCCCTTGGCATCAACTTGGACCCTCTATTGTCAAATTCAGGCGTCTCACTTTCCTCACTCTTCGTCACTTGACTCTGATAAAGGCCGAGATCGAGGATGAAGCCTTGCAGGGCTCGTGTACGATCTGGGAGGCGGGCTCAACGGTGTTGCGATCTCCTCATCCAGCGGCCCGAAAACGTCAGATCCATCGTCGGACTCTCCAGCGGGCATCGCTGGGGTGATGTCTGTCACGATGGTCAACCCTTGAAAACTCCCCTTCTGGTTGTAAGGCGCATCTGGTGGCATTTCCGGCTCCATGTTCGCCTCCAAGTCCATCTCCATATCCATATCGAAATCCATCGTCGTTGTGTTTTGGATGCTTTGCTGACTGTGGCTCCCGAATGTTCCCCCATTCAACCGCTTCCGAGAAAGCTTTGCCTCGGCGCTCGCTTCAGATCGTTGTCGATTGTAATATTGCGAGCACGTAGATCTCGGGGAGCGAAGGAGAGGGCGAAGTGTTGGTATGCAGGCGCATATCACGGCGCAGCACAGCTCGACTTCAGACCAGATCAATGACGGGATTACATCCCACGTCACGTCGGCTGTGAAAACGTGCGTGAGTGTGGACATTCTGACAACAGAAATGGCTGTCGTGCTAAACAAGACCGTCAGCGCAATACTTCAATACTCGAAGATAGATCACAAAATCACGTGAATCCAACGCCAAAGGTGAATATTAGCGCTGCCTTTTGAGGTCTTTTCAGATTCAAGCTGCTCAAGAGAGGGATCGGCATGAAGAAAATGATCATGTCGGTCACCAAATGGACCGCAGCTGTTGCCATCCACCACGTCCCCTGGTCATACCGCTCGAACGCGAAGGTGTCACCTCTCCAACTTGGGGCGCTGATGACAACGGATGATACCACCACGGCAATACCGAATGCAACAATGAGGCCTAGCATTACATCGCAAACCAGGCAGAACTTGGGGTGCGCAAACACCCGTCGGTAAAGAAGGAGCAAAGCTATCTTCACAAAAATGAAGGTAATGTGGTAAGACAAAGTCGCAGCGATCGTCGCCTGTAGGAGGTGTTAGCATCCTCAACTGTATTGTCACCATACAGGGAAAACTTACCCTGCAACCAGTCTGTTGTACTTCATCGGGGATAGTCCAGATATGCATCCCAAGTCCAAAGGTGGTACCTAGTAAAGTGTAAGTTGGTGTCTTTCTGACCATGTTGCGATGGCTGCACGGGCTCACAAATGGAAAGGATGGTACCAGTGAGTACTGTCAAAACCTAGTACAGTTCAATCAGCTTTTTCCATCCTCATTGTTACGAAGGTGACAGGGTGCAGACGCTTACATATGAGATGACGATGAGAGTGTCGTCCAACCCCCATTTTTTCAACACCACAGCCCGCACGTAGACACGTAGGGCGACGAAAATGAACGCAATTCCAAGAAACCCTGCGGTCATGCCAATGAGCAACGGGGCTCTGGTGGCGTCCGTGTACGGTGGGATAGGATCGCCTCGCGTGAAGCTTTGGTTGTGCATTGCGGCTTCTTGTCAACCCTCCCGTCCCTGTCGAGAGAGCGTATGCGACGGGCGGCACTTGGAGCCTGGCGTGGTCTTCCAGAATAATATCGACTTCGGTAGACTTTCTCGACCGAGACTTGCTAAGTCAGCATTGAAAATTCAAGAAAATCGAGACCAACCCGTCAAGTCAATGTAGAAATTGGAAAAAAGGACGCAAAATAACATTGGCACATGGTCTGGGACCATGCACGTTAAGGACAATGGAATGCGAAGAGATTCTTGGAACATCAAAAGGTAGACACTAACAATGAACGCTTTCCATGTCCGGCGAAACTGAACTACCGAGGAGACAACATCTCGAGATTCATCACCGCATGCGGCCGCGCCACGATGTTCTACAGCCGCCGCAACGCAGACGGCTGGGATTGTCAAAGCCCGAAACCCAGAGCCAACTCCTTCAATCCACAACACCGGACCAATCTGCGTGGGCAGACAGCCAGCCATTGATACCGTGGATTTGCCTGGAGAATCCAGTGAACTTGTCAGAGACAGCCGTGAACGTCCAACGCCACACTTCTGCTCCCATTAAAAGCCCTGGCTAAACTGTGACATGTCATGTCGGGCTCTTCATTGGGGCTGGAAACAAGGTGGCACAAAGCCACCGGCGCATTTCCCCGAGCTCTTCGGCGAGAGCTAGTGGGACTCGGGAGTCGATTGGTGTCCTTAGCACTTAGAGGACCTGCATTTCCGGCAAGCCGGGTACGATTCACTGCATGACTGCTAATTAGTCCATCTGTCCTGTACGGCAGTATCCGCTGCAAGTAAACAAACTTCGAGATGGCAAAGTCCGAGTTGAGAGGCCTGCAAGCCACATGGATGCTTTCACGTACAAGTCTTCCACTGTGGCAAACCTTCCACGTTCCCAGAGGACCGTATTGAATCATGAGTCTGAAAGAGTTTGGCCCTCTTTTCGTGCCTTTCGTGGCGACCTTCGACGCAAACACGCATGGTCGATGGCAGGCGTTCGCTTTGCCAACATCACAGCATGTGCAACTGCCAGTTGACCTTGCTGAGGCACCATCGTGACAACTCGAACTTCGGTGAAGATTACTGAGCTGCGACAGCATTAGCAAGACGATGTGCCTTACGCAACGGGCGTCTTCGGCAACGTCAGGCGAAGACGTTGCTAGCCTTCAAGGGAGACGAGTACTTCAAAGGATGTGGTACAGTAGCTCGGTTGCCCAAGGGACGCCACATGAGCCGACGCGTCTCGACTTTCTGACAAGCGCGTGCTGGATATTCTTGGCATGGTCTATGCCGATTCCGGAACACCAATGGGAGCTGACTGAGTACATTAATTACCCCAACATTGTAATCGACCTGGATGCAGTCTCAAGTAGGTATGGGATCATCAGGGCACTTGTCATCCAGTGTAGGGCCTTGAGACGGTCATAGGGCCAGCCATCATTACCAGAGACTCGCTTTCATTCAGGTCGTAATGTGCCCTTGGGTAATATGTACAGTAAAAATGCATACTCAATGCGTGAATAGTCCATCAACTTCCTTTTCAAGCAGGGAACTTCGAGTTCAGTGCGTTCCATTCAGCCTGAGTGATGGGCGTAACAGATCCATGCTTCAATCCAGAGGGGAAGCCAGACGTGCTACCAGCCTGCCAGCTAGGTGACTGGATATTGCTGGTCTGGAACGGCACATACTGAGTGTAGTCATCTAACAGGAGGTGGTACAATCCAGGCGTGGTGTTGTCGGCATACGAAGCAGGTCCCTCGCGAGGGCTCTCGTTCCTGACGTAGCCCGGGATACGCTTCCATGTTCCAAAGATACCGTTGGAAGTGACCTCTTGGTAGACTTGATTGGTGGTCTCGTTCTTGAGGAAGCGGGCGTAGGCGCCAGCTGTGCCGAGGTACTGGAACTCTTGGTCGATGAGGGGAGTATCTGCGAGAGCGACGTAGTCCCGGGCCGGGCTGAAGGTGACAAAGTCCTTGGTCGTGGTGTATCGGATGCGGTCGAGCGTTGCGGTGCCGGTGTGCGCCGTGTCGGTGGACCGGTAGTGCCGGGCGGACCAGAAGACGTACCAATGGGCCTTTGCATCGTCCCAAACGGCCGAGGGAGCCCAGACCATGCCGGCGGTGTCGGCTTCCACGATTCTCAAGGTGGGAACAGACCAGTCGACAAGGTTGGTTGACTTCCAGACAACAATGCCCCTGCTGCCAGTTCTCGTGGCTTTGTCCCAGTTGAAGCCAGAAGCATTGATGTCAAGATCTGATAAAACTTAGCTGGATGACTTTGCTATCCGCCCAGATTGAAGACAACTCACCGGTGGCAATGATGTACCACTCTGACCGCGAGGGATTGGTCGTCAGGTAGACATCGCGGACAGCCTTGGTACCGACGGTCGACGTGAGGACTGCCTGGCCCTTGTTGAGGAATTTGAAGCTCGACGCACTGTTGCCATTCGACAAGTGAAACTGGACTTTCGGATTGGCGTCGCTGAAGGTCGAGATCAAGTAGCCGGCAAAGTTAGAAGTCTGGCGGGCTACGGGGTTGCCGGCTACGACAGCAGCCGACGCGACGACTATGAGGATTGAGAAGAAGCGCATCTTGACGTTATTCCCAGATTTATCTGAATGGGTCCAGGGGCGTGATGTTGTCTTTTCATCCCACACGGCATCACAGGCATCTTGGAAACGGTCATCGTATATATACTCATGTCAGTGGCGATGAGGTCATCAAGTTGACGCCAGAGCCTTGGCATCGAGTTCTTGAGTTCTGTCGTGAATGAGTTCGCCAGACTCAAGAGCGCAAAGCTTCATATGAATGTTGCTTTTCTATGGTGCGGCTAGCTGTCTAGCTCCGAGTCGGGGTAGCGTCCTACCGAGCTCTCTCGCGATGCGGGGACACGAAACCCCACAGACGGTGTAATCCCGTCCGTTCACGGGGTTAGCGCATGGGGAAGACAGGCCTTTTTCGGTAGATACGGTAAGATACCCCATGGAGGGCCACAATGCTCTGCGGGGGGAACATCTGGAGAAATCCACAAGTCGGTTGCGAACCTTGTTATTAACCCTTGCTCATGATACCATCGCGTCGTAGTCCGGAAGCACACGCAGTGCTAGGATGATCACATGGCGCAAGGACGCATTCTTGATTTAAGCGCCAATAGACTTCCAAGAAATCTGTCAAACTCACAATCCCAATAGTGTGTTTAACCGTTGCGTGGAATCCACACACACCTGGTAGGAAGATTTGCGAACCGAGTTTGAAGCCGCCCAATCATGAGGTATCGAGCAAGCGGTTTTGGAAAGGGGAAAAGGTTGGATTGGTACGTGATGCTCCCTTGCCATCCCGGATTCGCGTACCTGCGTTGATTGCTGTTGCCAGTCTGGAAGGCTTTTCGACCGAGCCACATCGCTTTCTGCGAGTGCCAAAGACGTTGAAGTGAAGAAAATGGCAAGCGCCAACGCTAATTTGAAGAACGAGATGAGACACTGCTTGCAACGGGCTTGATACGCAAAGCGCAGCCGGATTGAGTTTCAGTAAGTTGATGGACAGAGACTTGTAATACATGACTAGTCAGACTTCATGGAAGAGCTATATCTCAAAGTACCACAATTCATCCACGTACATGTACGGAGAGCAACGAACACCGAGTCACTACATGGAGCAAAATTCAGCGACAGCGACACAAGTCTAGATCATCGACAAACTCCCGGAACTCCACTAACTTTAAGCGACTAGCCTTGGTGCAGTAAGCATAATTTACACCCTCTTGTCCTACGGCTGACGACCGGTAGAAGCGGCGCCGAATCAGAAACCTCCGATGAAGCGCCGGCATGTCTGCTCGGCTGCTCGGGAAGGTCCGTCTTGGCTTCAGAGTCCGAAGGCCGAGCAGCCCACTTTCCAGGCCGGACTTTGTTGGCACTTTGGGCTTCATGCGGCTACCGAAGACCATTATTTGCTGACACCAAATGGTAAGATGATGACGTCTTTTGATGCACTTTGCTCCTTGAGGATCATCGGCAGACCAAGTTCTCCGCAGTTGTCGTCAGCTTGTGGTGCTTACCCTGTTCTCTACGATTTATATATAAAGTATCTCTTTAGTTCCACCAGACTCGCATGGAGCCTCTTTTTGTAGATTCGTCAAGCCCCTAGCGACACCAAGATTCATTGACTCATCACAAACCGATTTACGCCATGCAGGAACCCAACGTTTGGCTTATCACGGGCACCACCTCGGGCATAGGTGCTGCCCTCGTGGAACAGTTCGC
Organism: Colletotrichum salicis; assembly: GCA_001563125.1. NCBI lineage: Eukaryota > Fungi > Ascomycota > Sordariomycetes > Glomerellales > Glomerellaceae > Colletotrichum > Colletotrichum salicis. The sequence continues at coordinate 128,550 of JFFI01000399.1, forward strand.
CGCGAGAGGTAATAAGGTCATTGCTACAGGCCGAAATTCGACTACACGGTTATCAGACAAGAAGTCGGACAATATCATCCCTTTCGACCTTGATGTGACCTCCCCGCTCGCCGATATCAAATCCCATGTGCAAGAAGCTGTCAAGAGTTTCGGGCATATTGACTTCGTTGTTAACAATGCCGGCTATTCTTTTCTGTCTTCAATTGAAGAGGCAGAGTAGGTGTTTGGTGAAGAGTCAAATGAATCTCTGCTAACGAACTTCCTGCAGCGAAGAATTCGTTCAAAAGATGTTCGACACTAACCTCTTCGGAGCGATGAAGGTCGTTCAAGCCGTTCTTCCGCATTTCCGCGAGACAACGTCAGGCACCTTTGGATTCATCGGTGCTGGATTCGGCTGATCATCTTTCCCGTTCATGGCTCACTATGGCATGGCAAAAGGTGCACTCACAAGTAAGTTCGAACCCAAGCCACGGGTGCATGATAAGATCCAAGGGCCTGACTATCGCACAGTGTTTGTAGAGGGTCTCCAGAAAGAGACTGCTCATCTCGGTATCAAAATCGTTATCTTTGAGCCTGGTGGTGTCAACTCTGGCATGAATGACAAAAAGGAGGATGAGCCACAGGAAAAGGGGCCTCCTCCTGGATTCCCAAGTATCGCGGGCTACCAAGGGTTTTATGGTGAGACTGTAGGAAGGATCGCGACAGAAGTCTTCCCAAACCTCCCATCATAAACTCCCACCAGTTTTTTGGGATGTTATCAAAGGGCAGGGCCTAGCAACTGGAAAGGCATTCCCGATCAGAGTTCCCATTGGGGTGGACTCCGTGGAGGTCATCAGGCAAAAGTATCAAGAGCAGCTTCGTCTATGCGATGAATGGGAGAAAGCTGCCTTGAGCACTGATAGAGATGGGGTGACTCAAGTCCCGAACGAGTTCATGATGAAAAAGCACTCCATTCTGAACATGACAGATTCCTGACATAGAGGTAGATATCGCGGAGGCCATATGTAAATTTTGTTCTAAATCTTGCTCTTACACCTCAACTAGTGCCGATTACGTCCCACACAAGCAGCGTCCTTTTTCGTGATCTAAGATTCCTTGGTTCAAGCTAGCATCTGAGAAGATCCATACAAGCCTTTGGACGACCAATCAGGCCGTGCTGGGGGGTGGAAGTATTGTTCAACGGCGCCGGAGAATCAGGTCTGCTAGAAGATGGAGAATGTCCAGGCATTTGCGGCGGAGGTTTTCGGATTGCCAAGAAACTTCAGTATAGCAGAAAATCAAGCTATGGAGAGAGTTTTGTTAACAATGCTGGCCTTATGCTCGAAATTTTATCGTGCAGCCTGAACTTACCATATCAGAAACTTGCAGATGAGGCCGTATCCCTGGATACTCGAATGGCGAATGATAACATTTATCCATTCAATGTGGATAGAATAAGAAACACGAGGCGAGAGACGTGCATGTTTGGCTCGGTCGACGTTGTTGGGTAGCGACATCTGCCGACCGTCGGAAGTGGGTGTCGTCTTGAGCGAAACACGGGGAATCTCTCGTCCAGCCGGATCGTTCGTATCGCAATTTTGACAAGACCTCGATGGCTGTGTATTGCCATTAGAAACAAACGTACGGATATAGTAATTCGTGCTTTTGTTGACCTTTGTAACCGGTCGAATGTTATTGATGCTCGTTCCTTTGTTTATTCTGGCGGGCCCGTTGTACTGATTCCTAGCTCCGGAGCAGACATTGTTCGATGCGGTGTACGGGTATGTGGACTCAGTTTGTCTTCCTGCAGCGTCGTAGTTCATCGTCGTTCTCGGTGGCATCGTCGGGGAATCGAACCACTGCAATAATTCGTTTGGCCAGTCAGTCTTCGTAATGACTCGGAGGGTGGTGTGGTTAGCCTAACTGAAGGCAACCCAAGTTGGGAGAATTTGCGGGCGACTAGGCAATGTTTCTGTTGTGGGAGGGCTGGGACCATGCCTGTGTGGCCATCTCTGCGCCAAAGTCGAAGCAAGGGGCCGTCTGGTGTGAGGCGCCAAGTGGTGAGCGTTCAGGGGTCTGCCCAATGACACGGAGTCTTGCATGCAGCAAGTAGGCGAAGCAATCTCGACGCGTCTGGTACCATTGTGAAAGAGGGAGGAGCAAAAGTTTCTGAGCCGGGCACAAGGTACCCTGCATCTAAGCCGCGGTAGAAAGATGTCAAGCAGAAGCGAGACGCGAAACATCGTCAAAGACTAATAGTCTCGTGTTGGTGCAGGCATCAGTTTCTCCGCAACATGTTATCAATCAGGGCAGTTCGCAAGATGCTTAGCACAACGGGTTTTGATCAGCTGATCAATTATCAATTGGTATCTTGTCTACCTAAGAAGAATTTATGAACATGTGAGGCCCGAGATCAGCTTGATTACAGCTTTTCCCAACAGCGCTGCTAACATGCACGCATCGGGCACCATGCCCACCATCTTATGTATAGGAATATGCCCAAGTCTCGCCCCCAATGTACAACTCACCACCTCCAAGATTCATCGATCCAATCAATTCATTTGCATAAGCACATGTATTCGGAGCCTCGCAGAGGGTGAATCTCTTTAAAATGTGGAAAGTTTTGATCATCCGAGCAAAGTGAGGGGATTTCTAGGTCAACTTACATGGTGTTCAAAACCAGATACTATTTTTTTTTGACTCACCTTAGGTCAATGGAGCATGTGTGGAACTATCACGAGCGTCAGTCTCGGTCAAGTGTTGTGGCATCTTGACTCTGACGGATAGAAAAGCTCTAGCCCCCAAATGATCAACACTACCTGTTCTAATACTCGCCGTTCATGGCAGTACAAGTCTACCATTGAGCTAAAGCAGTGTGTACACCCCTTTCTTATCCAACACCTACGCTCTAATAGCGGTGAGAGGAGGGACATGAGATTCCACACCATAGAAAAGCGGGTTCATGCCGTTATGGCCTCAATAGCCTGTATTAAAACCAATGATATCAGGACGTCTATGCACGCCTACTATTTCGGTTGCGCCGTGCTGCCAAGCCAAGGGCAGGGTCAGACATCAACTGGGCAAAGGCAAATTAATGGGCCCAGCTTGAGAAGGCAGAAAAAGACCAATGCGGAGGATTCATGAATTCTGAGGATTGTGAGAATTGTGTTGCTCAACCGAGCCTCCTTTCATGGATTGCGTTGAGGTCTGCAAGTTGATGGTCTTTTACTCTGTTACCTTTTCCTAGACTCCTTTATTTTTCAATCTCACTTTCGTTGAAATGCCTTAATAAAATCTTGTTATCCACCAATGTCCCAGTCCTAGTAAGGTACTGGACCAGAGCTGTGCCACTCGTTAGAAATAGTACCTAGAAAATCGAAGTCTTCCTTTATTGTCACAATCCAACCGATCGTATTCTGCTAACGTATCTAAACTGATAATGGCTGTGGTGCACCTGGCTGAGCGTTATATGAGATTCGACCAGCAGGCAGAAAGAAGAGTGCCACCAAAGCCCCTTTCCGGACTTCAGGGAAGTGATGTGTTCCAGGTCCAGGGGATGTCCAGCCAGCACCCTGCCAACCTTGCATTCCTTTAAGTTCGGCCGTAGCATCGAGCTGGACAACACAGTTTATCTCGCCGTAAGGGTGAGCGTGGTATTGTCCCCTAAACTCAGTATCGCTATCCATAAACACAGTCGTGATGCTGAAGTATCTCGTTGACGCCGAAGGTAGTGCAATCTTGCCCCGCCGATATTTGCGTCCGTCGATCTCAGTCTGAGCCACCCATCCTTCTTCGAGACCTTGTTTGATGTGGGCACAGAAGTCTTCATAGTACTGATTGCCCGGTCCAAAGTCTTGATTGAGTCTTACTTCTAAAGCTTTACCGGGTGTCCTAGCGCAATTATCGTGAGTTGATGAGATTCGTTTCCATATCTCTTGTCAGAAGTACTCACAGATCTTGCACCTCATTCAAGAACTCGCAACATCGAGAGACAAACTTTGCCGCCGTTGGCCACAGAGACACATCTAGCACCTCGGCCGTATCTGCCTTCTCCATGATTGAGTTTGAAAACGCTGGTAAGGAGGAAGAAACGATGATGAACTGCACTCTTGCAAAGAAATGGCTAAGCCGAAATTGTCTTGCCGGTAGTTAAAGCCGGAATGCTACATGGTGCGGGGAAGAGGCATCGCTTAGTTTCCTTCGGTCACGCCGGCACGGCCTCCCGGTGTAGCGATGACGAAAGCGACCGTCCGAAATAAGCGTTCGCGTGGCGATCCTGCAGTTGAACTTGTTTCCATCAATATTACTACTCAAGATGTATCAGTGAACTTTTCATGCTGGGAACCCCAGACACAGCAATATCGAAAGCCATTGCAAGTATGCAAATATTTTCGACGGCGACAAGATTGTTGCACTCACCTCAGTTCGAGACTTGAACGCTGGGTGATTAAAACTTAGCCGCCTATCGCTGGAGAATCAAGTGTAAAAACAGTTTTCCGTTCAACTGAAATCCTTCATGTTGAAATCAATACTGCTGTTGCTCAGTCAATAGCTCAGCTCCTTGCAGCCTACCAAAGCGTGATCTGCTTGAATGAGATCTGCCCGGATTGGACAGCAAAGGTATCATAACAGGGAAGAAATGAAACTTATAGACAGTGTTTGAGCATTGTAATGTAAAACATCGTAATAATTCACATGATAGTCATCATCACATGCATGTCAGATTTCATTTCGAGCCCTGGTTATGATGACCGATATATGTCTTCCTCGGTCACCTAACATCTGTTTGTTGATGCGCGCACTCATCAGGAGAATCGGATTTCCCTTCACTGCAGACCTTGTGTTCATTCATGCATTCAATGGACGGTATCAATTTCTTAACTGACGTGCCTCCTCAATCAGTAGATGGTAGTTGGGGCAGGTGCTCCGGTGATTAAGCGAAGTGTCGGATTGGAAGTCCAATTCGGCCTCGAGGCAAGGGGCCCACGCAGGGGCCACTTACAGACCGTACTTACGAGAACCGCGGTCTGCCCTACCTACGGTTGGAACCTCCCTTTTACATACTACGCAGATTAATACATATCAATTGACCTCTTCGTTAACCTACGGTTCGAACCGACTTCCCTGTGATAGGGATACCAACACGAAGAGAACATAAGTGCCTTAGGGACAGAGATGAGACATTCCTCATCAAAACGGCCGTCTACTCCATCATGAGGCCAGGAGAATACATAAGTTGATTGTAACAGATGCCTTGTCTGGGCAGACGCCATGGTTTATCCTGAGAATAGGTTAAGAGAATTAACGATTCACTTGATCTACTTCGTAATGTACACAAGTGAGGATGCAGTACCACACAACATGATGTGCATGATCATGTTTGCCAGGGCGGGCCGATCAGAAGCTGCAATCGTTGAAGGTGGAGTACTACCGCATTACTGGGAACAGCTGCCGGTGGGAGGCCGATATGACCATAGCTTGACGGGGTGAAATGCATGCCAGCTTGACAGAAGTCTCCGAAGTCCGCCTTTCACGATTAAGAGGCAGCTAGAAGATCAGACGGAATGGGTCGGAAGCGTTCCGAGAATCTTTTTGACTGGATAGAGCCGACTATAAGCTGAAAGCAACTCAATAATGCTTATCGACAAATGCCTACGTAGGCCGATTACCGTGGTTCCGGGCCTGGCGAATACCCCGATCACAGTTCGGGATGGATGCGTTGCAACGAGTGGCGGGTGATCCATCCCAAAAGGGGAAGTTGTATGCGACACTGGGGCGACCACCAAGCTTGCATCGCATGTATGCTTAATACGACTGCCCAACAGCCTGGGCTCGTAGTATTGTGTAGGTAAAGCGTGGAATTAAGGTTCAAGTTCAATGAATCCAGCTCCTGTAATCATATCTACGGATAATAATCAGATGATGAGATGAACCCCCTTTCCGTCCTCGACGTTGTATAAAGGCCTGGTGCTGGCAGCGATCATTGTGCCTTCCTTTCCTCATCCAGCAGGGTTACGTTTGTTTCCAACTCAAGATCATCCGGCAAAATGAAGTCTTTCGTAGCTATTGCTGCCGCCTTCGCTGGCATCGTTTCTGCCCTCGACCCTATCTGCGATGCCGAGTGCCAGAAGAGTTGCGATGCAGCCTGCCAAACCGCCATCCAGACCACCTACGAATCTGAAGCATCTCTCTGGGTGAGCGACATCGTGTCCGACCCCTTCTACTCTACTCCTTCCAACTTCACCGGTGCTAAGCCTGGCGACATCTTGCGATGGGAGAACGTGCCCGCTGCACAGCTCTCTCTGAATTGGACCATCCCCGCCAGTCTGTCATTGTCAAGGGTCCTCTATGTGACCGAAGACATTGACCGCAAGCCGATCCCCGCATCCGCTTGGGTTCTCCTGTCTTTCTCCAACCCGCTCGCCAAGCCCGGTGCTACGGCCGAAGAGAACAAGCTCCGCACCGTCGTCTGGACCCACGGAACTGCCGGCCGTAGCCGCTTGTGTGCTCCCACGAACAACAAGGGGCTTTACTACGACTGGAAAGCCCCCTTCATCCTCGCCGAGTCTGGGTACGCTGTCATTGCCCCCGACTATGCTGGCCAGGGTTCTGATATCCCCCAGGGTTTCATGTACGAGTCTGGTTGGCTCCACGTTGCCGATGTCGCATTCTCTCTCGTGGCCTATAGAAAGGTCATCGGCGACCTTTTGGGACAGAAGTGGGTGGTCTATGGACACAGCGAGGGTGGCATGACGGCATGGAGAACCAACGAGCGTCTGGCTCAGCCCGACCAAGAAGCCCTCTTGGAAGCCGGCGAGTTCGTCGGCTCCGTGGCTGCCGCCCCTGCTTTGCGGCCGCAGAAGCTCATCCCCGCATCTCTGGCGCTCGCCTAAGGAAAGGCTGCCCACGATCCCTTCTCGGTTTACTTCTTCCAGTCTCTGTCTCTGCTCTTCCCCGATCAGATCAAGGTGGCGGACTACCTTGGAGAGATTCCCCTACAGCGCCTGGGTGCCCTCGACAAGTCGTGCTTTACGTCTGGCTTCGCTATTGTCGGCGATTTCACCCCAGAGCAGCTCTACAAGAACACCAGCTGGCTGACACTCCCTGTTGTCAACGACTGGGCCGTTCGTTACAACGGCCAGGGCCCGCACTCCATCGCGGCGCCAATGTTGGTGATTTCGGGCGAGACCGACACCATTACACCGAACAACCTCACACTCGACGACTTCAACCAGACTTGCACCTCATTCCCCGAGAGCCCTGTTCATGCTAGAGTCTACCCGAGCATGGGTCATGGCCAGGTCCTTGAGGCGGCGAGAGCTGACATTGCTGCATGGATCGCGGCGAGATTTGAGGGAGTCCCGGTGGAGAAGATATGTGTGAAGGAGGAGGTTAAGCCGCTCACTGACAGATATGCTATCGGCGAGCTTTTCTGGCATGCGACTGCTCAGCCGTTTTAAGGAATTGCTTGGACACGATGGAACCATTCTTGTTAAGGGCTTAATGGGAAGTCGTTCTACTACCATCGGTTAGCCTTGATGGTTTCTCTAGAAGATTGGACCATGTCAATGACCTATAGTCGATATGTAGCAAGTTAAGTCTCGGACGAGACTCAAACCAAGCTCGATTTAGTTGAAGCATTCTGTACATGTAATCCTTACCCGTACCCCTATTGTGATTTCTGAAGATTGATGCGTTCTACCTCTACCACAATCGACGAAAGTAAATGCCCAACGGTGCGTATTTCTCCGATACCCTGCAACCATCACTGGTTGAGGTTGAAGTTTAACTTCTTTTCGCCCCTTTTCTCACGCCAGTAATTTGTGCCTTCTAGCAACTCTGGGCAGCCTCGGACCATCCAGCCCCATTTCTTCAGGAACGCAGCGTTGACTTCCCAACCCCGGGGATCCCAAGATTCGCCCCAGACTATCATGCGTGGTCGCTCCACGGCGTCCTTTTTGTCATCAAGATGGAAGATATCGAGGCAAAAGTCGTCTTCATCAAAGAAACCAAGTTCTTCGGCCCGGATTCCGGCTTCTCTCAACGAAGGGAATGGGAACACGTCAAGGAAAGGGTGATGTGTAATCTTTTTCTGCGCTTCTGTTGGACGCAAATATGGAGGCCACGAGAGCTCTTGGCGAGAATGGCAGGAGAGATCCGGGCCTTGCAGATTGTGCGGAGAAATGAATTTATCCTCGCAGATGGAGTGTACGTTGAAGCCCAATATCTGCGTATTCCGCCACAGCGCAGTAAGCAGGTTGAGCTTGACGAGGGCGCTGAGTTGTCGGGGCGCCGGAGTTCCTAGGGAATAGTTCCTTCGTGCCTCTTGTGCGAGTACCATCAACTCGTTCCTTCTTTTGGGGCATGGTAAGAGTGAGTAGCCTTCATCTCCGGTGGTACCATTTTGCAGACGGCCGCGTGATTCTGCTTCCGCTATGGTGTCATTTATCACTCCCTCTAGTTGACTCATTTGACGAAACACTTCTTGCTTCATTCTTCTGCCTGGATACACACCATTCAGTTAGACCGTGTTCAATAACTTCTGGTAAGTCAAGGAATACAGGGTGAACTAACGGCGTGCTCTTTGGTTCAGTCGATTTTGAAGTTTCCTCCGCTCTTTGCTCGACGTCAGGCCAGTCCAGTCTTCCGCCGACTCTAGAGCTTCACTTTGTGCTGGCAATTGCCCCAATGATACTGGGATGATCTCTGACGCTGAGGAAGATCCTGTCCTCATCAATGATAGCTCCTGTTCTTGAGGTGATCCATCCATCTTGTCGGCTTCTCCTGATTATGGGCTGTCCAATTTTCTCGATATTGAGGGGAAGTTTTAGTAGAAAGATGAAGAGGCTGCTGTGGTTGACTTTATGCTTTTCGCCGCGACGCTAGCGGCCCACTCCCTGATTCAGACAGTGCTATGGCCAGGCATGGCTTGGCTTAGTTCACTCACTTGCTTTATCTTGGACGCGACGGACAATGAGTAAGTCGGCCCGTCAGAAGGCAGCTCGCTGAATACCATCTGAGGTATTCAAAGTTTCAGTATCTCAATGTTAGTTTATAGGCATTAGCTTTTGATCTGTAAAAAAAACGTAAAGATGCTCGTAGAAGGGGTCTCATTGGGCCGGTGCTGAACTAGCCATATTGCGTACGTTAGTGCAGCAGCACCTTACAAGTTGGCTGCCTCCCCGGTTTTACTTTAACTCCGCTGACATGAAGAGTTATAGGCGCTCTCGGTGACGAAAGCGTAGGCTTGGCTCTGCGTATAACATGAGCAAACGGCCCATAGATTTGTAAGCGTACTGATACGATCAACGGGATTACGGATGAAAATCGGACCAGAGCGGCGAATGTGTGTTCAGTCTTCATTTTGGGTTTATAATACTGGATCCCTGCGCTCCTTAACGCCCTAGCATCCATCTTACGCCAGCCAGTTGCCGTTCTCATCCTCATAGCCCATATCGACGTACGTCCAGCCCTGTTGGGTCATCACTCCATCAATCTCCATGTGCTGCACCGCAATGCCGTTGGAGAATCTCTCCTTCTTGATTGTCTTGTGCGCCTTGTTGATCTTGTTCATCTCCTCCTCGGTAAGGGTGACGAGGCGGATGTTCTCCTCGATGCGCTCCTTCTTGGCGCTCTTTGGGATGACTGCGATGCCGCGCTGGACGCACCAGGACAGGCACACAACGCCTGCGGAGATACCATGTGCCTTGGCGATGTTGGTGAAGAGCTCGTGGTTGAGGATCTCATTTTGGGATGGACGTGAGCCACCCATCGTGCTGTTTCGGTTAGCGTCCCATTCATTTGTCCAACGTGGCAATGTTCCCTGATTCAATGGATTGGAAATGCTCACCTCCAGCTCGTGACAACAATGCCCTTCTCCTTGCAGTAGGGTACGAGGTTCAGGTTCGGGTTGAATGCATGCAATTCAACCTGGTTGACAGCAGGCACGATCGTGGCCTCCTTAAGCAGCTCATCCATGACCTTGGGCATGAAGTTGCTGACGCCAATTGTCCTGCACTTGGGACCGACCAGCTTCTCCATCAACTTCCAGGTCTCGATGAAGGTCGGGCTCTCCCACTTCTTCAAGACTTTCTTCTCTGGTGCTGGAGTCGTGGCCCATGGCCAGTGCATGAGGAAGACGTCGATGTAGTCGAGGCCCATAGTGTCCAGTGAGATCTGAAGCGCCGTCGCCGGGTCGTGATGCCACTCACCCCAGAACTTGGTGACGACGGTGATCACTTCACGGGGGATGCCGCTGTTGCGAATGGCCTTGCCTACAACGTCTTCGACGCCATAGAGCTGGGCGGTGTCGATGAGACGGTATCCGGCGTTGAGGGCGTGTATGACGGACTCCTCCATAGCCTTGGAGTCATCGGATCCTGGAGTGCCTTCAGGCTGTCAGACTCTGTGGGGCGCGTTTGGTACGGGGCTCTCTTTACCTTGCCATGTTCCCAGACCGACGGCGGGCAGTTCGAGGCCTGGAGAAGGTTGGTCAGCTCAAGAATACTCATGTGATGCGTCTCAACTCTCACCGCGCGATGGGTCTCGTACCGTTGTTCAGCTTGAACGTCTTTTTGCAGACAGGAGGTGCCATTATGAATGATAACGTTGACAGTCTTGCTTGAGATACCGGTAAACCGTCTAAATTAGTCTCGAGGCTCTTGATTCGATTGCCTTTATGTTTTGATATTCGTTCTTGAATGCCGATTGCGGGACTTTCAATGCGGGGGAGGGTCTGAACAACATTACGTCATGTCAGCCAATTGAATTACATATGAAGTTGAAGCCACTCGTTTCACCAGTATAAAGATCTATCCGTCACGAGTAAAAAGTGTCGCATCACCGTCGGAATTGTATCCCGTCGGCAATCTATACATAACTTGGCAAGACGGCAAGTTTCTACGGGAACTGAGTAAAAGGGCGGTCTTGTGCGGAAAATCGATTGATTGGCTGGAATTCATCTGTTGTGTCAAATATTACCGTGGCATTGGCATTATTTGTGGCCTTGTGATGTATATTGAATTAATAGTAGTTGCTTCTCGGGTATTTTGACCTGATTTGAGTTGTGTAAGCAATGTTTTTGCCTGCGTCGTTCTTTTCTCACGAGCTAGGCCCAATGCATTCGTGTCCAGATGCATAATCCATTCCCCAAATCATCCTCACATCAGTCAACAGAGCTCCGGCGATTGCAAAGCCTTTGCCCAGAATGTCGTTGAGAAGGACATCCACTCGTTGCCTTATATCGTCTTTCTTAGCCTCAAGAGCAATGCCCATGAGAACAACGAGGTAGCTCCACGACTCTAATCCAACAACGGGAGTCCGTTGCTCTAGCCTCTCAAGAACGAAGAGCCCGTGCCCCTCAAGATCCGGCATGTCTGTCATGTGCGGTAAATCCTCGTCGATAAGTATCCATGCCGGGTCCCAAAAGGTTCGTGTTATACCCATAAGCGAGAAGTGGTAGAAAGCCTCGCGCAGAATGCTGAAGTCGGTCTTGGCCGCTTCGTCGCTGTCATCGTATCTCTCTCCCCGAAGATTCTCCATCACGTCGATGACCGCTGCCGAACTTTCAATGATTTCCAATCCCTGTTGCAGTAGCCCGGCTTCCGATAGTACCGCCTTGAGCTCTTCGTGAGGTGGCGGTTCTGCAGCTATATGGCGGTCATGTAAAACGTGTCTCGCTTGTCGCACCCACATCGTTGCCCTGTTTAAAGCCGTTAGTTGACTAGTACAACACTCAACTCATGTCCTTAAGAGAGTTGCTTCTCTTACTTATGGTGCAGTCGCGCGAAATGTGCTACATATTTTGTGTAGTGGTGTAATATGGCAGAGTTGACGCGTACTTGGCTAGTAATCGCATCGATATTATCAAAAGGCTTTGGATCATAGAGCTCGACATCGACAAGAAATGTGTCCTCGAACGACACTAGACAGTGGTAAGTTGCCAGCAGCGAATAGTTCATCAGCAATCCTTTGTCGAAATATAGAAGTGCTCTTTTTCGCTGTTGGACCTGCTCTTGGACTTTGCCCGTAAGCTTCCTCATTGTGGCCTGGAAGAAAAGCCATGACTGGCCGGTCATTGTCTATTTGAAGCCATTACAGTCAGCTCTGAGTCCATGTCCGATCAATACCAGAGGCAATGCGTTGCATTTTCTGGGGGCTCGAGATTCAACGCACCTCGGCATAAGCCATCAGGATCCCGTACAGCAACATCAAGTGCTGATCACGGCTCTCGGGAGATGTGAGAACGTCCAGGAACGCCTTCAACTTATAACGGTCCTGGGCTATGATCGATGCCGCTGCCTTTTGCTTCTTTTCCAAGGCTGTGGTTTTGGAGTACTCTAAGCATATTTTGCCAATTGTCGACACGACGGCACGGATTGGTATTGACGTGTCGAGATACGTCTGCATGAATGAAAGCGAAAAGACATCGGTCATTGGCGATGGCGAATCGCCCACGAACGCGAAGAAAGCCATGGTGATGTCAGCCGGTAAAGGCTCCAAACTTCCAGGCGTTGAACTCAGACATCCTGGCGTTGTGATCTTTGACTCAATGGTCGCATTGGTGGTTGGTGAGCTTTCGCTCATGGATGAGGTTGCGGAACTTGATTGCGACTTTTCCCTCGTATGCCACGATTGCCGGCAATCGCACTGTGATACTCGTCAACGACCGTTTCCTCATGTCATCTCAAGTCGTGTTGCGCTCCACTTACCGCGGCCGGCAATTTGCGACACAACAGACATCGTCGTCGCCCAGGCGATGACTTGCTATGGGGCCCACTTGGCTTGCTGACTTTGTATCGATTCATAATCGCGCATGACCCCACCGTATGTGTTCAGCTCAAGTTAGCTGCCAAACGACATCAGGGCAAGGTATGAGATGGTCTAAATCCAACATCAACAACAAACACGCCAGGTGTCATTGGAAAGCTGTGACACAGAAAGGGGATTCGAACTTAGCCCAGCCAAAGTGCCGAAAGTCTGTCGAGGTAGAAGAGTGGGAAAAAAAAAGTTTGGGGTGCCGGTCGGCGACCCTGAAGCTTTGGCCAGCGAGCAGCTGCTCTGCCATGGAGGCGGGTTTGCCCGACAATTGGAGGCTTTCTCACCGTGTGCATGAATTTCTTCTGACATTGAAAGTTTCCAACGAAGTTGAAGTGAGCTGGTGAAGTTCCTTTGGCGGCCAAAGGTGAGCAGGGTTACCATGTCCCGAGACCCAAGAAACTTGACCCCGCGGTTAGCTCCCCTACTTTTTCGATGGCAGCATGATGTGGGCGAGGATGAAGCACGGCGGATGAACTTAGACTTTGGGCCGACTGCTCTGCCGCAAGGACCAGCGCGACGAAACGAATGGAATGGGGAGAAGGGGGATAGGCACTCTGTCCCCTGCATTGTGCCTATCCGTGCGGTGCTTGGACCGCGGTTTATCCAACACAACTTGCTTGCTTAAGTTGGACACAGGATGATATGAAGTGAAGGTCCATCGTCGTCCGCAATTGGGGTTTTCCGACCTGTCAGGGGTAGAGAGCTCTCCGTTCTGTGCGCGCTTCCATACGGGTAAGCTTGAAGCGGGAAGTGGGCAATGATTTAAGGTCATGAAGCTAGAATATCCGGTCCACGGATGCTAGATTTGACTCCCGTGATGGCACGGCTCTGGGACCAGTGGATTCCGAGTATTGGACGAAGTCGAGTCATGAAAGTCCCAGCCCGCTACGGAGCTTTCCGTCATCGTCGCTCAAACAATTCTCAAATGTGCTGCGGTCTCCGACAGCCCCCGGCTATTGTGACAATCCCCGGTGTCGTCATTACACATACGGGCCGCGCGAGGTCTTTGACTCGACTACTGCTCTCAAGAACTTGTCTTGCCGGTAATCAATGTCGTACTTGTCAAGGCTCTTGATGAAGGTCGACAAGAAGAAACTTGTGCCGATACCCTGTAGATGCAAGAACGTTCCCGTGTTATAGGCATCAGCCGTGACGGCCCGAAGTCGATCATGCTCCATCTTCTGCAATCGGAGAAACCATTTTCTGGACGTGCCCAAGTCCTCCAAGATCTTGATCAATTGACGATTGAGCACTAGTTTGAGAGGTCGGGATGCCACGTCACAGGTTTCGAGATTCTCCCAGTCTTCGCTGGGAAACTTCTCCATGGACTCTTTCCGAATGCACACCGCTCGACCCTGAAGCCTTGTGTCCAGAGACAGCATTCCCTTGACACCTCCCCAGTGAATCTGCAGACAAGTGGAAATCAACGAACCTCGTGGCAAGCGTGGCCAAATCAGCTCGAGAGCTTCGCGCGAGATTGTGCCTACCCCATCGCTGAAAACTCGCTCAGTTTCACCTTCCATTGATTTAACATTCAGTATGTAGTAGCGCTTGATATCGGCCTCGCTGATAGAGATGAAGGATGGCGTTTCCGAAAAGGCCTGTCCGATGCGAGCCGCGCACTTGGCCGGGACCTGTATCTTGTTGAAGTCACCTATCGATTTGATGATGTTTCCGTACAACTGCAGTTTGTTCCAATCGTCAACTAACGGAGCTGAGAACCAAGCCGAGTGGGACCGCAGTGAGGAGTGGGAGAAACCAAGGAATCCATAAATTCGACCGGCAACTTCCAGGCCCTTGCCGAGGATGCTCTTGTAGCGTTCGAAGATCTTGTCGTAGGAAACCTTTCCGCTGAAAAATAAATCACTACCGTCCTCGTCGGCAAAGGTGACTCTCATGAAGTAGTCCGTCTGGTTTGGGTACTTGCGGAGGATGCGATTGAGAGGCTCCAAATCGGGACCGTGCAAGGTAACTCTCGCGGGAGTCACTGTAGCCTTGAAAACCCAGGCATGGTGATCGGTGATCCCAGGCTCGAGCAGTACGTCTCTAAATTCCATGTTAGTTTCCGATTGTAGGCGCTTCTCAATGGAAAGAAGATATTTGAAGATCTCGTTGGGGTCTAGTTCGCTCGGGTCGGTATTGTGACATGGGTAGGAGATTCCATCCTGGCCAGTGCCATGCAAAATCTTGAACGCCTGCTCGGAAACGGGCTTCGGTCTGCCCTCTAATTTGGCGCTTTGGAAGCTTTTCTCAAGAGAAAGCAACATTGTGTAAGCACTGCGTGGATGTAAAAAGTTGTTGAAAACCAGGGACTGCAGTTGAAATAAGATGTCAAATGGCAATGCCTTGGCGGTTCCGGCCTTGACTAAACCATTATAGAATTTGGCCCACTGAACATGGTAGTCAACTCCGTGGAAGATGGGCATCATGGGGAGAGTGACCTGTGAGTGCGCAATGGAGATGATCTCCTTCTTCTTGAGGCTAATCATTTTGTGATCGAAGTCGGGTCCAAAGATTCCCAGCTGATAGATGAGACAGGTTCCCGCACACTTCGTGTGCTCCTTGCTGTTGGATAGGCCGAGACTGCGAGTGGATGACTTTCCCTGAGGTCTCTTGGATTCATCGATCAAGCCTAGACGTTCCATTTGTTCTTCCAAATCGGACTTGGTTTGATAGAATCGTGGTGGTTCACTCAGGAGAAGGGTAAAAGTAGATGGAGCAGAGGTGTGTATCATCTCGACGATGGAGGAGTGAGGGATCTCGACTTTGGCGCCTTGTTCGAACTTCAGAATGAGCATTCTCTTGCCAAACTTTGCGGGGCCTCTTTGAGAGAAGCGGCATTGCTCGTTGAACATCAAGGTCTTGTCACGCTGAAAAGAGTTGTGACCGCAAGCCAGGTGGCTAACTTGGAATACGATGGGGTCGTCGGCAGAGGGAGCGTCTTGCTGTTTCCGCTGTCTGTACTTGTCCTCCAGGCGATACGCAAGGCTCTTGATCATGAATGGATCGGGTGGTCTGTTGCTTGGGGCGACCCAGACGGGGGTGTTCATAAGAAACAGGTTCGCTGTTGCTTGTTGGTTTGAGGGCTTTCCTCCCCTCGGTGTGGACTTGGATGTTGCCCCGTCGTCAGGGAGGCTCTGTTTTCCATGGCGCTTCAGAAAGCGCTTTGCTTCTGCTGTGTTGAGAAAAGTCACCCGGCCCTTGTTGTTTTTGGTCTTTGACGAGCACGCCCATTCAAGGATGCCGAGAGCATTCATGTGCGGCCTAAGCTCCTTCTCCAGAGTCCGATCCGTCAGGTGCCTAGGCACGTTGGTCAAGTAGACCTCCATGGCAAGGCCGCGATGATTAGTAGTACAGTATGTTCAACTTGAAGCTATGAGATGAGGCTCAAGGTAGACCGAGGACGAGGCCGAAGTCCACGAGGGTCCGCGCAAGACGCCAAGCAGTGGGGTGGGGGGCAGGTCAGGGGCTAGTGATGGAAACAATGTGAGGTTTTCGAATGATGAGCTCAGAAGCAAAAGCCAGGTAGCATCAAGTTCCGGAGTTGTCGGGGGAAGATGGTGAATCAACGTTGAATGTGCCTGAGAGCACCTTACATCTGGAACGGGTGTCAGTCATCGTAGGTGACATATCACACGTTGGAACGCAACGGCGCACTCTTCTATTCATGTCTTCTGCAAGTCAAGTCTGAGAAGTACGTTGAACGAGATGATTGGATACAGGCAGAATGGCACGGCAGAGCAAACAGACAGAGACTGCAGGCTTGCGTCGGCCTTGGATCAACCCGGCGGACCCTGTTTGCAGTGGCTGGAGCGATTGTTAATGAAGCGGTGAAGACTAGATAGAAAGAAGAGTGGTAGATGATGACGCGAGAGATGCAGAAGCAGTGCAGATTACTGAAGAATTGATGAGTGCGCTGTTCTTATATCCGCGCTCGCATGCAAGAAGGAGCTTGAGCTTTCCGGACACGTTAAATTGCGAGAAGCTTCAACGGTCGCGAGCTCTGTCTGCCCCGCGCTAACCACTTTGGGCCATTTTCGCCCTAGTCCCAACACAGAGCGGCCTTTCTTCGTTTGATCTGCTACGGGTCAGGGGACCACATCTCAGCCAACCAGAAAGAGAATACCGGCGATCATTGGCTGGCCTCCGGCACCTGCCGCTACCCCTCCAGAGTGAGGGTGGTAGCTTCCTTCAATCAAGCTGGCGACAGCGTGGGGGGCAGGAGCAAGCGGGAAGAAGGAAGGGAAGCCACGGGTGGCCATGTCGATGGATGCACCTGCCGTCTGATTCTTCGAGCTGTTGACATTCCAAATTGAACGGGCAGGCAGACAGGCAGAATTCAAGGCGAGTGGGAAAGAGAGGAGGAGACTAAAAGCATAGGTACTTACCTGGTAGGTAAGTGGCAAGGCCCTTACGCTTTCTACCGAATTCTAGCCGATTGCCAATTCCGTCCGAAACCTGAACACAGTTTCCCATTCCATCTACTCATTTCGCACGTGTTGTTGAAGAATGAGATGCTTTGAAGAACTACTATTTGTTTGATTGAGAGATGCCGAGTCTTGTCTTGTTTGCATCAATTCGGATGCGACAAGTCACCATTATTCATCAGTCAAAGTCCTTCAACAAAACGGTCAATGACTCTACCACCGATATCGCACAATGCACTTGCTCCTGGAAGAATAATCAATCGCGTGGCAGCGATGCGAAAGGCTCTGGCAGAACACTTTTCCGCCACAATGTGCCAGATTATTTATTTCGACAATGGCTGTTGCCGATACCCCTCCTCCGCACGATTACCGTCTCTTGAGTTGACAAGCCGTGAGTTCTCTCCATTGCATCTGCTTGCTGAGATTAACCTGCCCCTCGAAAAAACTACTCCAGGGCCTCTCCCCCAAAAGCTCGTCTGAATCGACCAGCCGACATTGACTTGAGTCGCCGTCGCGCAGCTTGCCGTGTCAAGATCCCGAACACGCTGGACCCCCTCTCCAATTTCGACCCCGCGTTCGCCATCAGCCCCGCCCCGAGCTTCCCACGGCACCCGAAGTCACCTTGACAGAATACCTACCTCACCTGCCGACTTTCCCCGGCCGTTTGTCTTTGCTCCTTTGCAAACCCTTCCAGACTTCTCAGTATATCTGAACCAAAGCCAATTGAGTCGAAAAGTCACCATGGCTTCCCCGGGAATGCTCTACGTTACTATGCAGCCGAAGCCTGAACTGGCTATCGAGCAGTTCCACGAGTGGTACAACAACGAGCACGGCCCAACCCGCCTGCGTCTCCCCCAAATCTTCACCAACGGCCTGCGCTACCGCGCCAACGACGGCAAGGAGCCGACCTACCTGGCTTCCTACGATGTGACGGACATGTCCCACCTCGAGACACCCACGTACACCACACTACGCGCAAACAGATCTGCCCGTGAGGCCGAAACCATTGGCCAGGTAGCCGTCACCAGATACTTCTTCGACTTGGTCATTGAGCAAAAGACCCCTTTGTTCATCCCCATTGAGCAGCTTTCTGACGAGGAAGCCGAGGGCATCGAGCTCGTCGCCATTGAGACCACTCTCAAGGACGAATCCGACGAGGCCGAATTCAAGAAGTGGTACAACGAGGAACACATCCCAATGCTGTCCAAGGTTCCAGGCTGGCTGAGAACCCGTCTCTTCAAGATATCCTCCATCGGAGATGGCGTCGGCAGCAAGACTACCTTCTTCGTACTCCACGACTACGCCCGTACAAATGGCTTGGGTGGTCCTGAGCACAAAGCCTCCACGGCCACCCCTTGGGCGGCAGAGATGGTGAAGAAGGTCGCAGGCATGAACCGCCGCACCTACTCTCTCTTTTATGTCTTTGGTCCCGCATCTCGCGACCTGGAAAATCTGGCGAAGCTGCCGGCCTCGGCCTCTACTTTCACGGCTCCGGATGGCAAGACTACAACTGTCCCTGGAAAGGACGAGGCGATCGACTCCTACATCACGGCCGAGGACCAACTCTCGATCCCTTACAAGCTGGAAGGCAACACCTCGCCAAAGGCACCTACCGTAGCATTCTGCAATTCTTTGTTGACGTCTCTGCACATGTGGGACCCAGTCGTCAAGATCTTGAAGGAACAGCGCCCCGACTTGCGCATCCTGCGGTACGACACACGAGGCAGACACGCGATCCCGGCCCCGCCTGTGCCGGCAACGCTGGACTTGCTTGCCTCTGACCTGCACACCGTTCTTGACGCACTTCGCATCCCCAAGCTGCACGCTCTTATCGGGGTGTCGATGGGAGGCGCAACAACAACCAACTTTGCGCTCAAGTATCCCAACAGGCTGAAGAAGTTCATTGCCTGCGATTTCAATGTGACCTCAAGTGCCGCCAACACTCAGGCCTGGAAAGATCGCATCGCGGTTGCGGAGGAGAACAGCGGAGCCGGAATCACAAAGCTGGCCGAGCAAACGGTAGGTCGGTGGTTCCATTCGGCCACGATGGAGAAGGAGAACGTCGTGAAAGGCATGACGGAAATGGTAGCAACCAACAACGTAGAAGGCTTCAGGTACAGCTGCCAAGCGCTGTGGGATTATGACTTGAAGCCGGCGCTTGGATCCTGCCAAGTTCCCGGCTTGCTGGTTGTGGGTGATGGTGACGGCAAAGGTGCTCTGGTGAAGGCGATGGAGGGCTTCAAGGGGTCGTTGGGCGACCACGGCGCCGACTTGAAGATTGTGCCAAACGCCGGCCATCTTCCCATGTGGGAGAGCCCTGCCGCGTTTTGGGAAGCTATCCAGGCATTTTTGTAAAACAGTTCTCTTAAAGAGAGTTTCCTCATCGAACGCAACAAAAAGCTTGGCCAAGAATGATTCAATCGAGAGTTTCGCTGCAAACAACTTTGCTGACATGCTCGGCCGGGGTTAAGAATGGACGAGAGGGGCACGAGGGGGGGCATTACCGCGATCGATCTGCCGTGAGACACCGGCTGCCCATACTGAACAGAGATGTCCCCTGCAACTCTGCCTGGGCAACTTGCAGCCTGCGGATGTTAGTGTTCACCGCTGTTGTCGTCATATCGAGCAGCAGTTCTGATATGCAGCGATCCTTGAGAGCGCTGTCAGGGGAGGGGGCTTGACGACCATCAAAGTCTATCTCAAACAAACACTAACCCAATCAAGGCTGAGGCTGGGATCACGATTCGTGGCGCTGCGACCGTTTGGCGACCAGCCCTGTCGGATGCACAGGAATCACGCACCGCAACGCCGTCTCGGCGCGACGCTGTGAAGTGCAGCTCATAAATCACGCCAACATAGGGGAAAGAGGGCAGGACATGACGGTCGCATGCGAGTACAGCGGTTGCGGAATGCGTCAAAGAGTCTTAAAATGCTCCTAGTTGAGCGAGACACTGAGAGGGTCTCTTGAGGCTACAACCGCTAGACTCCCGAATGCTCCAGGCTTGGGTCGGCGAGTCGCTTGACGGTTGACAAGTTGACAAACCTGCTGACAGTCGCTGACAGGTATGCGGGCGCCGTGTCATCGAAAGTACCCACGGACAGACGGGATGGAAAGAATCAGACTGATGATTGACTGATCAGTCAACGAACCCGTACTCCGTAGAACAAGACGGAATCGCCAATGACCCTAGAGTCTCGGCGCATTAAAGAAGAAACGGTCCGTTGGCAGTTGTCTTGGCGAGTTCATCTCGACTACGCGGATCCACGCATGGAAATGCCCGAAACGAGCTTCACTCACAATGCGACGGGCGGCGGGCCAGCATGGCCCAGCAGCGCGCCACGCGGGATCCATATGTTCCATAGTGAAAGGGGGCAGACGGCGGGAAGTAGAACCTAACAAGTCAAGGCAAAGAAAATTCAATGGGAAGAGAAAAAACGTGGGCGCGCCAGAATTGTGGATCGATACTCAGGGGAATATGGCGCCAGGAGCCACACCTTAATTATTCAGACCATGCGGAGAAGTGCGAGACTGAGGCACTTGCACAACTCACCTCTTGGAGTTTTGCTGATAGAGTCGCAGAGAGTGAGAGAGAGAGAGACCGCAGTCTAGGGATAAGGGAGACACTAATGACAGAGTCCGCATCACCAGCGAACATCCGCACTCGGACTATGTCGTATGGCTGTCTTTGAGAATCACTAGACAAGAATGGGGCTACGGGGATATGCATATTTTCTTTGGCGAAGATGGGGCGTATCCGAACAGTCGTCACCATCAGCCCCTGAGGACTCATCATCTTCGGCTCCGAACCACTTGGACTGTGGACATTTACGAACCACGATATCTTCGAGAAGCTCAGCAAAACAAGCAGCTGCCAGCAAGACAAGGCACGCACTGGCCTTGGGTGGAGAGTGTGGTGGCATTTAGGTAACGCGCATCCGATCCTCCTATGATTTACCTTCCCATATTAAGGGCGGCAGGAGGGTCTGTTTCAAGCCCGGCGCTACGTCTGAGATTCCGGTGCGCCCGTGTTGCGCCGTATCTGTACAGTTCCCGCCGGCCACCCTCTCGACGCGGCAACTTGGCCCATGACTAAGGTCGATAGCGGATAGAGTCTTCTCACTCGGGATAAGTCTTGCAAGTTCTGGCAACTCGCTTGCGTGCTTTCACTACTCTTGAGGCTTCCAGGTACCGTGGCCAGGGGAGGGGGTCACTGACTTACCATGCTTGTCGGTGGGCTAGTCCATAGCTATTACGGGATCCCCTGCTTCTCCCACGCCGCCGTTCCGAGGCGAAAGAATGGTGCTCGCCAGGGCTTCGGTGGTGATGAGTAAACTATTGGGACTGGGCATTGGGTCTGTATTCAATACTATAGTCCCAGGCAGCATACCCAGGTGACTCCATCGTGACCGTCACCTTCCTTGCGCCGCACTACCCCAGCCATGATCCCAGCTTGAGCCCCTGGGCCAGATCATGGTCCTCAAGGCTTGGAGTGTTGATTCTTCTAGAGGACGGCAGAGCGCCCAGACAACCAACGGCAGACGTTACGAAACTGAGCGCCTACGCCGCTTAGTGGAACGGTCCATCTCATCTTTCCTAAACCGGTATCCCTTCCAAATCGGAGCACATCCGGCTGCTGTGACGCTGTGTTGGTCACCC
>JFFI01000400.1:2060-12775 GCA_001563125.1 Colletotrichum salicis
CTAGGCTAGCCGCAGAGGTAGAGACGACTACGACCCCGTGTTACGGCAACTTATATTCGACAAGGTTAGTAAGTGATTAGATACCCAGAACTTCGCCCTAGCTAATACCCAGGTGGTTATAAAGGCACTAGAAGCACATGTGGGATTATATAAGCCAGTATTACGAGCAAAAGTTAGGCAGGATCCAAATGAGCGATTCGTACAAATTGAGGCCATTATGAAGACGAAGAAGGAGGTCGTAGCGCGCTCTGCGCGGCAGGTAACGGAACCAACAGCAGTATCAGGTATACCAGATACTGCTTTTACCAGTATGTGCTCGGAATTTCAGCTTGAATAGCATGCTACCACTAGAAGACGAATTCGCTGTCATGAAGTCCGCAATGCGCAGTCTCAAAAAGTGGCCGAATTGGGTGATCGGTTGTGTGGGGTGACCTCTTAACGGGAGGTCCGGGCTCGGATCGGGAAAAGCGGGTACAAAGTTTACTGCCATCGCAGACTTCAACTTGCGTCAACTCCGAGCACGAGCTATCAAATACGTCCAATCTAGCTTCTGAATAGACTGAAATCTAATCGGTTCGTCCTTAAAGGTATGCTGCGGTTGCGGTTAGGAAAGCTTGACGCATGTAGGCAAGCCGCAGGGGAGTGAGTATGGGGGCAGCGCAGGCGGAGTGGGAGAGGTAAGTATGGAACATGACATGGAAGTTTGACGGTAATTGGGGGCCTAATACAACCAGATCGCAGTGAAACACAGAGAACCACAAGAGGATAGGCGAGCCAGGACAACAGAGAGGATGTGGTGGTTGGGAGCAGGGGCAAGACAACATCATCTTCACATCTTATCGTACAATTAGGTCCTTCTTATCACCTTAGTCGCCCTGGTGAAGCGTTGGGATCAATGTGGCAAGTTCATGCTAATGATAATATATTTCTTTGAGAAAGGCCGAACGGGACTAGTCCATCGCGGGCCATCGATGCTCTCGTAGAACTCGCGTATCAGTACGCAGTACTAATCTCCAAACCCCTACTCCTTCGATCTCAAAGCTAGATACATCAATATCGATTTGACTGATCTACGTGACTTGGCAAAAGATTATGCAGTACATAGAGTCTGGGATGGAGATCATACTCACTCGCTGAGAGGATAGTCCATGAAATATCTCCTCCCACCTAATGGGACGCTTCATACGTATTCGCAGGTAGAAAGTCAACATTTCTCGCCTTGAACTTTCATAATAATGGTTCTTAATTAACTTCCTTTCCCTCCTCTTCTTTGACTGGGTAGCTACAGTCACCCGTGTACTATCCTGGACTAAGACATGGCGGTAAGCCAAAAGCGCGCAGACTGACGATAAAACCTGTTGGAAAGAGCAAAAACGAATAAATGAGGCTGCTTCCCACCCCGAAGTTGGCCTCCCCGAGATTCCCTCCACAAACTTGGAGTAAACTCTCTCCAGATCGCACCCATGATAAGATAAGTCGAACAAGTGCCGCAGTCCCCGAAACCGCGATTATTCTCTTCCAAGTCTAATGATGCTATATCATCATATCGGCGGGTTTTCCCTAGGTCGATATGATGAATCGACCTCCGAAGAGGTGGTTTGCGGCTCGGAAATTGGCAGTTGGCGTTGCGAGTCGTTTTCAACGATGACGCCTTCCGGCTTAGAAAAGAAATATGCTCTTCAACTGCTCCATGTTTCTATCACTCTCTTCGATGGCCTCATCAATCTCTGGTGCTATTTATTTTTCCATCTCTTCGTCATAAGGAGTAATTGCCTCGAGGTTGATTTTCTCTAAGTAGATTACTTTGGATTAGCTCTTGTGCATTGCTCATGGCTTTGGATGTTGTAACCACCTTTGGCAAGATCTGCTTGGAAATCCTTCAAAACCATAATCATTTGGTTTATTTTGTCCTCTTTGGAGCCTGATTCCTCCGACTTCCACGTAATTTCGATCGACGTCCAATCGTTTTTTCGCTTCAGCTTCAATGCTCTCCATCTACCGAATTGCTTTTTCTTGTTGCCCTTTTTGAGAGCAGCGTCGATTTTGGCGTATAGATCATCACACTCCTTCATCAGAGAGTCTACCGTGGCAGAAGTTTGGGGCTGACGTATGCTCGCCATGATCGTGGGAAGAAGTACTTGGTTATGATACAGAGATATCTGTGGATATTGGCCACCAGGTATGGGAGAGAGGCATGACCTATAAGTCTAGGTATGCTTCAGAACGTGTTCAAGTTGTTTCGTACCAAATATTAACCACAAAGAAACACGTTCAACGACTTGCCGCCTTAATTCCCCCTAGCGGCGGCTGGCTCGTCCTATCACGAGCCGCAAACTCAAGATATGGCGGTCACCGTTAAGCAGCCGGTAATCCAACTTCCTTTGAATTTTTAATCTACCTAACTATGTATTGTGTTGTTGGGTAATTGAACAACTCCAAGAACACGTATCTTTGTTGGGTAAGTTATAGATTGCGGCGGTTTCCTAATCCTTTGTCTCTCAGCCAAAAGCCAGGGTCCACTCCACTGCTCAAGAGGACAACATCATAGTGAAATCCGAGGCACTGTTCATAGACAGATTGGTCCCGGGTGAAGAGTATCAGTGGGATGTAATTGACCAGATACCGGCATTCAGTGGAGGGGATGTTTGGCGGTGTGCCTGTTCATTGGAGTCTGAACATCATGCCGCTTGTGGCACGGTCGATGCAAAAGTACGCCAGAAGAAGCACTAAACATCATGGAAGTTTCCCCTTGAGATACGAAAACCATGTTGCTGGAAATAAGTAACCAGTCAATGTGTCTGCTCATCGTTTGCATTCTTTGCTATAAGGCAGAGACTGTGGAAGCTATTGCAATAGCTATGCTGGATGCACCTCACCGAAGGCAAGTACTTAGGTTACAGGTATATTATTTCGTGGGAAGGAGGTAAGAACCGGGGTAGGTGATTTCTGAACAGCTCGCGGGAACATCTCTTAGTCCTTCTCAAAGAAAATCTCTGGCAAATCCCCATCTGTGAGAACCAGAGGTGCCTTGAATAGACGCAACCTTTCCATCACTCTCATTGAGCCCCTTTGGCTATGCATGGGGCAGGCTGAGTCGCTTGTCCTGGGGAACTCATATCCCCGGACCTGGCCCCAACATGAGCCGGAAGAACCAAGCAGGCTCTAAAACAAGCCAGCCAAGAGGTTGTTGTCCGATGGTCCGCTTCTCCTTCGATGTCTCCACAGGCACGCGCTGCCACCTTTAATCTTTCTACCGCGGCCATACTTGTGGCATACAACTCTTAGTAATCTAGAACAGGTGGGACGTCGTCTTCTTGTGCCTCCAGTTCGTCATTAAATGCCTCGATATTTCTCTGAAAGGAATTCGGTCGGCTTTCACCACGCTCATGGCAGCACGTCCATGATCTTGCTGACTTTTCCATTCTATGGTGCTACTTGATCACTCATTGAAGGTTTACCGAGTCGGGCGCTGGACTATCTAGTAAGTGGTCTATCAGCTCGTCTGCTTGGTCGTCTTGACCTCCGTCCGCTCCTGAACATCGAAGACAATTGCGATGTGTCATTCCACTCTGAGCACCATGGATAACTGAAGATAGAACAAGACCCCGACAAAGCAGCTTCTCCACGTGGTAGGGGGACGCAAACGAAAGACAAAATCGGGAAGTCCGAGAGATAAGCCAGATCCGTGTGCGGCGATCCGGGCCCCACTATTTGCGGTAGGTCCGGACTCGGATCGGGAAAAGCGGGTCCCAAACGAGCCTTTGTTAGCCGCTTTCCCGAGGGCTTCAAACGTATCAAACTGTCAACGTGACTGCAGCTGAAACCAGTGAATAATATCAGAGTATGATTCATGCTACTCCTAGTCACATTTGAAGGCACAGGACGTCATGTAGTACCCTTACCCCAAGTCACCCCGCGAGAGGCATTCGGCGTGGACATGGCAAGGGTTTCTTGAGTTACAAGCTATGATCTATTAGAATTCCAGAATGCCTTAAATCACGCGATTTGGAGAGGATATCCAAGTCCTTGAAACATGGTCGCACTAACCGTTGTAAGGGGTGAACGCCTATCGAGGCGTGGAAACTTCCACTTGGGTGCTAGATGTTGAGGCTCTATCTGTTGATGACTCATTTTGGCAACCTAGAAAGCGATTTTCGGGCTAGAATTTTTGCTCGCCTGTTGGTAAAATAGTTTGCAGAATGATCTATCTTGTCTAGCGCGTCCTTTCTTGTATTACCGAGCATCAAACATCGATGCATACCCTTCTCCTGTCGGGGATATGTTTGATAAAAATAGGTTTTTTTTCTTCTTCTAACATTATAGTTATTCGCCTTTTTCCGGGGGGGGGGTTCCGTTTTAGGCTCTGGTAGTTGTAGAAATGTAATGAAAGAACGCAAAGTGAGCCATGTTGGTGATCAAGTCTGTCCCAAAGTCTCCTGAACCTCCTGAACCTCCCGAACAAGCCGGAAAGTGCCACATTCAGCCTCATAACAGCCTAAATTGCTTGCGATAATTTTTCCCAGCCTCTTTGTGCTGTATTTCCAACACGGTAGGTCTTTCCTAGGCTGGCAAGCAATATTTGTTTTCGTGCGGGTGATTTAGGCACTGAAGTCCGCCACTGAGACTACGGTATTGTCCTCGAAGCGGATGTGTCTTTCTGTAACGGATTTTGGTTGTCCAGCGAAATTCATCTCAATTTTTTTAAGATATGCGGCTAGCTCGGAGGGACCCAGGCGTGGAGTGGCTTCAGACTTTTTCCTGTTAATGGTTGGGTTCATGAGGATGTCTCTCACTAAAATCCCTCAGTCAGTAATCCTTTTCACACAGCTGAGTTTGATTATTTCGATGTATTGCCTTTTCCGAAATCAGTCTTGAGGTGTTTCAGCAATTCATCATCACCCAGCCTTGCCTCATAGTCAGGGCCGAACCGCGCTTTGAATAGGTCTTCTTGCTTCACCAAGACCCCCGACAGGGCCGCATTGCAAAGCCCAGGAACTTCTCTGCGTCCCAAGATGTCATTGACGATAATTTGGCACTCATCTTGTAGAGAAGTTGTTGTAGCGTGGGTTTCGGAGGAAAGAGGCGCAAATGCCTTGACTGCGGAAGGAAGCAAATTCATTGTAGAAACGTAAGTGGTGAGTAACTAAATGTAAGCTAGGCACTTGGGAAGGAAAAGTGAGCTCTGATATTTTCCGGAACAGGCGCGATATCTCTCATTCCTTCAGCTAGCAAATATTCAGGACAAAGAGGCATGTTCAACGAATTCCGCCGACCAGCTCATCCCGACGAGCCTATGACGATCGAGCTTGACAGCACCCACTGTTCAGTTGACGGTCCGATTTTTTCTTTCTCTATGTCCACTGAGCATTATTCTGGGCAAGACAAGCAGTTACTAGTTTACCAACTTAAGCGAGATTCTCATTCGAAATCGTCAGTGGCGGTTTTCCCAGTCCTTTGTGCTTCGACCCAGGATCCTGGTACAACATTGACGATCGTAGTTGCCGATTTCCGCGGCTTGTTTCAACCTCGATGTTCCTCCTCCTTCCATGCCGTCAACGATGCAAGTGCTTATTGTGAGGTCTTGGTGGCGGCAGCGATGGGGGTAGGAGGCGTGGCTGGCAGTGGCACACAGTCACCATAGCTAGGCAGACTGCACAGTCAAATCAACAGAGCCCAAAACTTATGCGGCTTTCACTGCGCTCATGATAGTGCACCTGATAATGCCTTCCGGATAACATCATTTTGGCATGCTACTAGTATAGAGCTCGATGATATCTATCCAAACCCACCCAGAATCCCACGTCAAGGGAACAAGCCCGGATAGTGCCGCGCTCTATACAACCGCCCGGTATCCGTGAACCACTATCTCAAAATCCCTATGGCGCTACACTGTAATTGTTTACCAAGGCAGATATGCATTCTTCACAGCTTGTTTGGTAAGCTCATCTTGTGGTCGCTCTCCGATGTCCGTCGGTTTGAGACCAAATTCTTGCCAGGAATTTTGGTGACAGCGTATGTGGTTGATTGCATTGACAAACAATTTAGCTTGGCTATTCTGTGTGATGAACTGCAGCGACGGCCTCGGCCTCGGGATTCCTGGCGTCGCGGAAGTGAGCCGACTTATTTGGGGTTATTGGGAGGTGGGACAGGCTGCCCGAAAAGTACTAGTAGATTGCCCTTCGCCCATTCGGCAAATAGTTTCGTTGCAACAGGATCTGCGGTGAGCAAGAGAACATCGCCCTTGCAGAGCAAAGATCTGTCCATAATCTCTTTGATGATCTTATCAACATCTTCTTTACTGGCTGGACCCGGCTTTCCGTCAAGGTTCTTTCCGTTGAGAGCATGAGTCACTGTTTCTCTCAAGTCAGGATACAATGTCGAATATCAAATACTGGGTCAAGTCACATTTTAGGAGACAATCATGAAGCCGACCCAAGTCCGAACGCAGGTTCATACGTTCGGCCGGCAGTTTTTTGAAGTTTGCCCCGAGGTTAGGCGCCGAATGCGGTTCGCCAAAGAAGTTGATAGATTCGACCCATATTTTGAATCGAGATGATGCCGTAACCAAAGAGGCCTTCCAATCTAGAAGATATTCGAGGGGCGGAACATCGCTGGAGCTCGCAGTTTGTATCCCAGCACCTCTCATCACCCAAGTGTCCTTTGCAAATTCCCATTGATCAGAGATGGTGTTGAACTCAGTACAGCATTGAAGAATCTTCGAGGTTATGGGATCCATGGTTGCCGTTCGACTTTTTCGATATAGAAACGTTGACGAAGAGTAATCAGGCTACTTGGGAAAGGAAAACTGACCTCTTAGATATTTCAGGAGTGAGGATTTATGATTCAACAAGCCCACGATAGCTGGCTGTGATAGTACCTTACCTACTGAACAGGCATGATGCGATTCCTTCCCCTTCTTTGTCTAGGGGGCTGTCAAGTTCTTGAACAGTCTGATAGTTGATGTGATTCAAATGCATTTAAGTTGAATTTGAATCGGGTGGGATCGTATGTGGCGGTTTACCCAATCCTTTCAATGCTGTGGTACACGACCTAAGTAGAGCAAGTAAGAGAACGAAAAATGCAATAGGATTTCGAGACACTGACTGGAAGCTTCGTCTTAGCCACAGCAATGTACTGTACTGAAATTCGTTTGACATGGTAAGAAAACGGTTGCTCTACCGCGAATTTCTGGAGTATCACCAATGACGGAGACACGGAGAGATGTTACGCAACCCATACTTGACATTCTTTGGCCTTCCTGGACATGTTTAACACGAACTTGAACAGAGGCTTCAATGAAATCTCATCGAGTCTTTGAGGCGGTGAGCCCGCCATTGAGAGAAGGTGCTGAGAATGAAGCCACATCTGCAGTAGCTGAAAGAGATCCCAGAAGCATCGCTTACATCGGGACCTTGATGCCGATGATGGTGGTAATGATATCCGTACCACTAGGCTCCGCAAGTTTCGGAGGCGAACAGGATTGCCTGTTCAATGGCTTCCATTAAGGGGGCATATGGACATGATAGCCACGAGGGCGTCGTATCGCATTCTCGGTTGTTTTCTGCTATTCCCTGGCATGAAGTGAGATGACTGAACATGATTCTTTGTAGAGCCTTCATGCGCTCTTGCATATAAAGGGCATGGCGCTGGCATATCGCACTCGTTGAGCACTTACGATGTCGCAGCAATATCTCGTTCATATGCCTCTCAAGTATCATTGGTCGAGGCCTGCGTATACAAGGTCACCACATGAGACAGACAAGCTCCCAAACGAACAGATCGATATTGATAGAAAGCATGAAATGAACGTATGATGAAGACAGGCATGCCAAGACCTGTATCTCAAGATCACAGCACATGGACTGCCTTCATTTATCCCCCCTCGCTGAGGCAGCTCTGGCCTTTGAAGAGGCATAGCCAACAGAGTTATTGCAAGACTTCAATCTAGTGAGTTCTCTGGGGATCTCTCCAGCAAATCGTGACTGAGTACGTTCGGGTCATGATGTTGGTGATGATAAAAGGCATCCCCAGCCGTGCCGAGGTACGTTTAGTGTAGCCGGAGTTCGAGCTGCCGCATAAGCAGCGCGGCCCTCAGACGTAGCCCTAAAGAGTGCATGTAGCAATGAGACCTTCAGGATACGTTCAAAGACGAGGAAGCCAACCGGCCGAGACTCAACTGGACCCAACTGCTCGAAGGCAAGTGCAAGAGTCTTCAGATCTAATGTATTTCCGACTTTCTATGGAAGAGATTCATCAGGCCTCTTTCCACTGCCGCCCCATATTTTAGTCCCAAGATATGAATGAAAGCATGGCTCTTACAATTAGTTGCCTAGAGAAAGTGTGCAAATGCGGCTAGATAGGGACGACAACCAACTAGCCCGAGATATTTAGGCTTGAACTGCCTCATAACGTGGCAAGCAGAATCAATCATGAATCCCTAATCTCAACTAGATTGTAGTTCAGGTTCATATCACTCCCTTTGGGTCGAGCGCGATTATGGGGCATAGTGAGCGCTGTATATTTTACTTGTACTGTGTACGTATTGTTGTAGATGGCCTCCTGAGATTCGGATCCCATGAAGGTCGATCTTCAACGCTAGTGAATCTGGGAAACCCGCGTCATATACGTTGATATACCAAGAACGATGCCACGCAAGTGATGAAATCTATTCCAGAGCTTCCTGAGCTAGGTAAACAAGCCGAAAAAGTACCGGATTCCTCGTAATCGCCACCGTCCCACTGCTATTCCCAAGCCCCGAAAGTACCGTATCTTCTCAAGGCTGATATTGGTTCACTAACAGCTGCTTCGGGAAAAGTTGGTTGTTGTCCGCCGTCGACTCTGTTGGGCGGTAGTGAATGTGGTTCCATTTCCACTTCTCCCTGCTAACCAAAGAAAAAGGAGGAAATGCTTGGACTTCCGGGGATCCGACTTTTCGTAGGAGTGATTCAGTGAAAACGCGCATTCATGAACTGCTTCGTGACGCCCTTCTTGATAAACACAAGCTCTTCTAGGTAAAGATTGTCGAGCTCGTCGGTCTTGGAGAATCTGGCAGACGCGACCTGGAGGAGGACGAGGCGCATTGGAATACCCAAGGTGATATAATAGCCAAGGTCTGATCGTGGACCGTAGTCTAAGTTATAGAATATCTTGGTATCCGAAGATTCCATCACGGGATCTCTCTGAGTGGCTTCATCACCCCTCAAGTAATTTTCAGCTCCTGCGAGGAGCATGGATCTCAATTCATGAGACCAGTCAGCATTTTCAAACTGTTGAGGTCGGGTTGGGTGCGGTAACTTACCTTCTTCAAGTGATAGGCGGAGATTTTCCAGGTCCTTCATGAAGATGGTTTTCTCGCGGTCACTTCCCTTCATTATCTTGGCATCGAAGGCAACCATCCCAGTCAAAGGCTTAGGTTTATCAAGCTTCACTTGAAGGAATCTATTGATCCAAGTCCTAAAACCATCCCATAGTTGGCTGACCAGTTGTCGCGCTAGCTTATAAGGGATTTTTCCAGAATATTCCACGATGGTCTTGAACTCTGCATCACATTGCAGCAACTTTTTCGACGGGTCGTGCTCGTGGATATTGGTGTTGATATCACTTGTCGGTGGGTCGTTGTCGGGAACCACGGCGGGAACCTGAGTGTTGGATTCAATGGAAGTCATGTTTGTCGTGCAAGTTGGTTTCGATGTATTGAGGCTACAGAAATGTTTCTTAGAAGTGATGAGGCTATCTGGGAAAGGAGCTCTCGACGTCTTTTACAATCCAGGAAACTATGTCGCCCTCGGAGTGTTCAACAGAGTCCCGTGGCTATGTCTCTTACTCACAAGCCCGCGATGATCGAGCTTGATGGCATCTTCTGACCACTTGATGATTCATATTCCTCACCTTCTTTGTCCATGAAAGACCTGTTGAACCGTCCTACCCGAGTTCACGACTGATGAAATCTAGGAGTATTGATGTCCTGGTATGAATCGGGCGGGATCATATGTGGCGGTTTCCGAGTCCACTGTGCGACCACACGATGAACAAGACTGCTTTTCAACACTCGGTTACTCACAATTAAGACGAAGACGTCCCACCATTCATCACACCTCGAGCTCCCATCGTCACGAGAGAAATGTAGACTTGGAAAAGAGGCAAAGTTTCCACACGTGCAAGTTCGAAACAGACTTCTCCCAGATGAATGACCAGCCACGATGGTTCGACTTTGGCGGTGAACAGCGGTCACAATGACTTATGTTTCTTCCCATGATGAGGTGGTGTATCGAGAGACCGGCATACAGCTACAAAGTGATTACCCGAATCTATCTTCTGAAAAGTGATACTCAAGACTGGAGAAGATTACCGACGGTGACGTAGCTGAATTAGTGACCTCAAAAGATCTGATGCTCAGCGCAAGGGATCCCGCCAATTCTGGGATTCTGGGGGTCCTAGAGCAGATATTTGGTGGGTGAAGATGGCCAATTGATACATGTACTCGCGATTACTACGTATAGAGGAGGGAGGAGGTGCGCACGACAGAAGTTGCTCACTCTACTGACTGGATATCCTTTAGATTGTAGTGACTCGCCAGATAGCTCTCACCTACATAATATATAATGAAACATTTATATCAACTTGACAATAAGTCATCCCTTTCCTCTATAATTCAAATAGGAATAACGAGCCTAACCGGCTTATTAGCTTGATATAAATATGTTTATTTTAATTTT
>JFFI01000400.1:12785-41188 GCA_001563125.1 Colletotrichum salicis
CGTCTCAAAAAGTGGCCGAGTTGGGTGATCGGTTGTGGGGGGCGACCTCTTACAGACTAGACACATTTGGAAGACGAAAACTACGTGTGAGCATATATCCCTGCGTAAAGTCCAACGGCCTTTGAAAATGCGGTGAAGAAAATCTTGGCCAGGCAGTGACGAGCGTTTGCAATATCATGCTACCGCTATTTGCTAGTCGATTCGCTTGGTGTGATCTAGAGTCTAGACATACCGAAAAATTACAAGGTCAACAAAAAGCTACCGAACATTCCAGCATTAAGGGCTCTGGGCTGCTCCAGCCTCCAGGGGAACACTCTGCGGACAAACATCAAAAGTCCAGAGGAGGTTCGGCCATTACTTCGGTTCATCTAGACCGAGTGGAGGTCGCCACGCCGGTACTTTTAGAGAGCTCTCCTGTTTCCAGCCTTGGAATGGATATTAGGGGGAGGGGCAAAGCATATGCAGCTTGAATTTCCCCTTGCAGCGGCAGTGGTCCGGCGGTAACGCCTGTCTGATGGAGCAGACAACGCTCTACTAACGGGCGGCTTCCTCCGGCTACAAGCACCACAGCGCCCGCCGTTGAACAGGGTTGTGGAGATGTCTGTCTTATGAGTGGACGCTGCCTGGGCTCGTGGAGAGTCGGAGACCGACCAGAGGGTAGAGGCTTGGAGTAATGGTCGCTTGGGATACCTTGGCGGGGCTTCAAGTATGACTATCGGAGGCGGACTGATAGACCGCAACTTCTATATTATCTTGTCCACAATAGCGCCTGAGCCCACGATGGCTGTGCAGCGAGACGCAAGGAAAGCGTACCCGTTACCCGACCTCCCGCGCGATTTCTCGCCATCATCTTTACAAACCGCTTCTGTGTGCGGATAGGAGGTTTTTGTTTGACGAAAGGTAGCACAAATTGCGCTGGGGCTGTCTGTGTATTTGCATAGTAATACGGGCCTTAGCAAGGGTTCTGGTCTTGGCGCCATGGGTATGATGTGTCCAGGGCAATGAAGCAAGCAAATTGAGGATCACGGACGGAATCGATCTCCGAAGGGCCAGGTCAAGTTGTAATCATCACCGACGCTTGATAGACACCTGGCAAAGCGGCATCCAGCAAGTGGGCGTTCCGGATGTTTTGTGCATTCTTCGTAGTCACAGGATCGTCTTCAAATCACTAAGCTCTTGGGCTTGGACAAGTCTGAAGATGAGATGAAAGTTGTTGCTTTAGGTAAGCGGGGATGGAATCAATGATTGTCCCAAATTGGGCTTGAGAAGGGAAAGGTGTAATTGGCCTGTAAAGTACGAGCTCAGCCGTTGGGAGTTCTCCCATGGGTAAATCGCCACAGATCCGTCCGAACACAGTGATCGCCCTGACGGCATCCCGCTCATCCAGGAAGGGTGCGTTCTTTGCAGGTTGTATCTGCGGATGTGACTCTGTGCCTGAGGGTCAGGCGTAATGTTTGTAATCGTGACATCCCAGCCCACATGCGGCAAGGCAATCTATACGATGCTTGATCATGGGTGTAAGCAAGAGATAGCATGAGTTGACCTATAGCCAACAGACCCCTGTCTTAAGATCTTGCAGCTCATGAGAGGTGGTTGGGTGAGGTAGCAGTCCAGTGCGTAAAGGCGCTTGCTGCTGCTTCACAATGAAGATCAGGGGCCAGCCTAGGTCGTTCACCTGAAAAGAGAGAATACAGATAGATTGCGAACAAGATACAACCTCCGCACATTAGCTATACGAGGAAAGGCAAAGAGTGCAATATCCGAGGAAACTAGCTCGTCTATCTGGTGCGGCTGGTAAGAATCTCCAACATAGAGCTCTGTGTTTTACATCCAAAGTGGGGTCTCTGACACGGGAGTGCAGAGCATGAAGCAAGAGAAAGAAGCGGGAGAAAAGTGCCACTCACCCATGGTTGATCTCAATGTGGCCCTGACATCCAAGTAGCCCCTCCAGACTCTCGTGGGCAGTCAACTTCAATGTCGAAAATCTTGCGAGCCTTGATGCGCAATGTTGATTGCTGTCAGGCTGTCAGCGAAAGAGCCCAGGGGTCTCTGTTGGTCCAGCCCGGCTTTGGTACTGTGGCAATTCCTGACCGATGCTTATTGTCCTGTAATCCCCTTTGCGGCGCAATCTCGGGGTGGGCTTCTCACACACGGTCATTATCCACCCATGGCCTCGGGGCCCCTCAGGTAACAATTCTGGCCAGACTGTGACAGGGCGATTCCGACCCCCACAAGCGGCGCGAGCGGCGAGTCGGGGGCCCTTTATGACCGATTGTGGTTCCTGGGGAGGCCTCGCGGAGCAGTCCGTACGGAAGCCGATGAATCTTTAAACTCGGCCGTCAGTGTGAGCATCGCCGAAACGTAAAAGAGTTCGTCAAGAAACGCCCAAAAAGTCAAAAAACCAGAGAGTTTTGGCTGGTTTCTCAAGCAAAACCAAGCTCTTTGCGATTGAGTTGTCTCGATTGGACCGGGAACCTCGGCCAGCCCAAAAGTGTGCCGATCTATGGGTGCCAGAATGTCTTGGCACACTATATTGAAGAGTCTTGGCGACTCCTTTCCAGAATTTCCTTGGCACACATCACAGCCCATCACGTTTCTGGAGTGAGTGCCGTGGGCACGCACACAATATCCAACAGAACTTGAATCGTTTTCGCATTGGTGGAATTAGGTCCATGACTAGAAGAACCGAACCTCACCTGGTCACGCCCCCTTGCCAGCCTGCCGGGCTCATCTGGTATGCCCCCCTCGTGGGTCAATATTTAGTGTTAAGGTGACAATGTTGAGAGCATCCGATCTCCGCTCCCATCTTCGCCTAGGCCACGGGTTATCCGCATTCCCAGGTAGTTCGGCAAACAAGCGGATTTTCACACATTCACACCGCCAGTGCACAAAAACCGGTATCCGTTGTTTAACCAGGTCTCGATGCAACGGGAATCGGAGCCTCGTCCAACAGGGCAGGCCCAAAAGCGATGGCAACGGTGACATGAAGAGCCTCTTTTGGCCTTTTTCGGATCCCGATGGTGCTGTTCCCGGCCTGCACAGTCGCATCCCACCCGCAATTTCAGACGCAGGCGTGTTGGTGATATATTGTAGAACTGGATATCATTTGACTCTATCGCGATTGTCGCATTATGTCTGGCGGGGTCTGTCTCGGGTTGTTTGCAATTTAGACATGTCGCAAAAGACTACCAAACTGATTCAGCACCCTTTGGACTTTGATCCACCAGTGACGGCACTGGGATCTTGAACTTTGACAGTGGCATGTCGAATCTGGTTCAGATGAGCGCTGTCTCAGCGGCAACGTGCTTCTGCCGCCCCTTGCTGCTAGTGCACAGCCTGCATTGCGCTGGTCCAGCTTTTCTCTCTTCTTCGGCTCCAGCGATACCCCGGATAGCTGATTAAGGTCAATAAGCTTGAACAGGGATGGCGGACATGTGTCCATGGGCGCAGATTTTGCGGTCAAGGGGGGACTGGGCTGCGCCGTGCACTGACAATATGCTGCCAGTAGCTGGGGGATATTCGAAAAAGATAATATCAGGCTTGCCACGGCTTAAAAGTGCCATCCTGGGTTAGCCGGGACCCTCATTGTACGGCAGAGAAAATCAGAGTTCACGGGATCATGCTCCACCCCAAAACACGTCAGACAGATTTCCCCTAAACCTTCGAGAGGTTATTCGAGAAAAGGCTCAAACATGGCTGCAAGGAGCCAAGAACTCACAGATAATTACCGTAGTACCGATATTTTGGGTATCAACTCTCGCTAGAATACAAAGAGAAACCAGCTAGAACAGCAAGGACACTACCGCCGTCCATTGCCACTTTTTTGAGTCTCTCTCCTCCGACGCCAGTCCGTGAGGCCGGGAATTACTCAGGACCGTGGTAACGGGTCTTATCTAAATAGACGTTGGTTCCATCTCGAAAAGGCCCCAGTTCATCTCCCTTCGATATACAACCGAAACCAGGGTGCCGGCCAATGGGAGCTCTTCCCGCGCGCTAGCGACGGAAACATTGCGGATTGTGGCCGACAGTCTGCTTTTTGCGTCTTTCTGCTCACGGCATAAGCTCCGAGAGCGATACACACTTTCTGCTAGCAGAGTGCTGCCCAGCACTGCAGAAATCCCCCAAATCTCTGACTTACTATCCGTAGTTTTCCCAAAGAGGACTCTACTGTGGATCTCAACTCCATCTTTTTGAATATGGTCTAATCTTTCAACTTACATACTAACCCTGTGACAGCCCCTGACTTGTTTC
Organism: Colletotrichum salicis; assembly: GCA_001563125.1. Lineage (NCBI taxonomy): Eukaryota > Fungi > Ascomycota > Sordariomycetes > Glomerellales > Glomerellaceae > Colletotrichum > Colletotrichum salicis. Next base: position 17,037 of record JFFI01000400.1, read on the forward strand.
ATGGTTAACCAGGAAGACAGCGCCACATTTTAGACAAATACGAAATGCGAGCCTACTCTGGGTAAGCGTAAGTACCGGGTTTCCAGGGCAAAGAAAAGATACTGAGGTTCCCACTTGCTCATGTTCCCCATCTCCATGCCACATACAGCCCATAGCCGTGGGCAAATTGTCGACGGGAATGCCTCCATGTCATCGTGTGTACCTCCTCGGACACTGGGCAGTCTTTCTGCCCCCTCGAACATTGAAACAGCTCGTCGCTGCGTTGGTGATTGCGGCTCGCCGAAGCGCCCGAACCACTTTCTGATATCGGGGTGGATCATATGGACAGGGAAGGAAGGCTCTGCCCGAAATGAATCGACTGTTCCCTCGCTAACTCCCCGTCCTTGTCGATTCAGGCAGAGGCGAGGTGGAGGGGGGCCATGTATCTTCCATCCCGTAAGCTTAGTCGGGGTGTGTAGCTCGTCCAGGAACCAGGACACTGACTAGCCACTCGCCAACAATCCCATGAGCTCCATCGTGGGCCAGACTGCGGGCTGTGAACCTTTGGACGACCTCGCCTGAGTTCACCCCCAGCCCTGGGCAAAAGCTTGTGTATCCGTGTCACTGTGAACTGTTCGACCTGCCAAGGTCCCACAATCTAAGGTCTTGGCAGCGTGAATGAGATGCAGGACCAGGATGACTCCTGCGGGAAGGGGAAAGTATGTTGTTGAGTAGCCTGGAGGAGAGCAGAATTTCACAGAATCTGCTCAACATCGAAAGATATAAGAAGGTTGCAAGCTCCCGTCCATCAGGCCTTCTTCTCTCTTATTCCTCATCACTTTCATCAGCATCTTCCGCTACAGTCTCTCTTTACCAATCCAACTACTCACATTCTTTAGCCCTGGTGGTTATTCATTCGTTGTCAACACTTCCAAACTACTTCCAAGTCTACGTGTTTTCTTAAACCAACCACATTCAAAATGAAGTTCTCCGCTGTCCTCGCTGCCCTCTCGGCCTCTGCCGTCATCGCCGCCCCCGGTGCCGAGTCCTCCCCCAACAACTTCGGTGCCATCGAGAAGCGCGCCTCCTTCCCCATCCCCGCCTCCAAGGGAACCGTCACCTACAAGGCCCCCCAGTCCGTCAAGGGAACCTTCGATGGTGGCATGAAGACCTACGGCCGTGGCGTCAAGTGCACTGGCCAGGCTGAGGGTGGCGACAAGGACGCCGTCTTCCTCCTCGAGAGCGGCGCTACCCTCAAGAACGCCATCATCGGTGCGGACCAGATCGAGGGTGTCCACTGCAAGGGCTCCTGCACCATCAACAACGTCTGGTGGACCGCCGTCTGCGAGGACGCTCTCTCCCTCAAGGGTGACGGCAACGCCTCCATCATTGGCGGTGGTGCCCGCGGCGCTGACGACAAGGTCATCCAGCACAACGGTCTCGGCACTGTCACCATTGACGGATTCACCGTCGTCGACTTCGGCAAGCTCTACCGCTCCTGCGGCAACTGCAAGACCATGGGCAAGCGCACCGTCGTTGTCAAGAACGTCAAGGCCTACAACGGCAAGATGCTCACCGGCATCAACTCCAACAAGGGTGACACCTCCACCATCACCGGCACCTGCGCCACCTCCGTCAAGGAGATCTGCACTGAGTTCCAGGGCACCACCCCCGGCAACGAGCCCAAGAAGATTGGCACTGGCCCGTCCAGCGCCTGCAAGTACTCCACCCTCAAGGCCTGCTAAATGGCTCGCTCCTGAGCTGTTTGGTGTTTTTGAGTCCCGGTCTTGGTCGCCAACGCAGCTTGCTGTGACGGCGATGGTGCTGCTCTTGCCGCACCCAGTCTCTGAGAGACTGCGAGTGAACTTTGTTTTTGGTTAAAGAACTTGGGAGGGAAGAAACCATCCACATTTTTCTTTTCTGTGGTGTGTAAGCTGATGCGCATCACTTGGCCCCTTGGCCATTCACTGTATATATGGACATGGGGAGCATGTACCTACAATATAATCCTCATGACTCGACTCAACTGCTTTCCCTTGATCGTGAATTCCTTTGGTCTTGGTGACTAGCGTAGATTCAGCTTCGATAAGTTCGGTGATCTGTTATGAGCTATCTGGTTGTACCGTAACTTGCAATCTCTTCCCCAGTGAACAGCTGAACACAGTAGTTGCTATAACGTCATTCCTCAGTGGCGACCCATCCTCTTCGCTTGATAACTCTCAACTGTGAGTGGTTCTTTCCGACTCTTGAAGCCGGTGGAACTTGGTCTGAGCCGGGTTGATAATCGTTGGTTCATCTGCTGGCAGCAAACTGGTCTTGCAATATTCTTCGTAAATAGATTAGAGAACTCTCATCTGTATCGTCGGGATGCTCACTTCCGCCATCTCATCTTACCCTTCTTCGCCCGTATTCGTTATGTAAATCTTAGACGATGAAATGTGACATGGAATACTGAGGGAAAGAAGTAAGAACCACAGAGATACGAAAAAAAAAACATCCGGCGAGGATTGAATGGACGGCGGGTTTGCTTGGCATCGATGTATTGAGGTCTCAATAAGATGAAGTTGAAGAGTGGGGCGCTTGGATCACGAAAGATGCACCCGCCTTGCAAACTCAACCTTAAACAAAGTGTCGATCTGATAGATCGGATCTGTCAAAATGCAGGTCATCGCAAGTGGCCTCCACCGGCGCCAACATGGGGGATCTGTTTCCTCCCGCAAAATGGCGTGGAACTCTAAGGCTAAGAATCTCCGTCAACGGCTATCACGGCACCGCGTGGACGGAAGCACGGCAACACGGCACCACGGCATCGCGGCACACGCAACCGAGGCCAAGCTGGGGGGGTCCTTAGTCTTACGCGTCAACTTCGAGCCAAGTCTGGTCCAAACATCCTGGCAAGTCTCCAGAATCTCTACAGCTGCAGTGCTCATTGAGAATTTCTGTTAAACAGCTTCCCTCGCCCTCGTCGGGCTTGGCCATGGGAACGACGAACAGAATACATCTTCCGGCCCACTCTGAAAACACCATTGTACCATCCCCGAAGACAGCGACGACCTTACAAGGCACCGTATGCACCTCCACCTGGACTCCCTATCGCCAAGCTGTTAGCAAACCAGCATCACCGCCGTCGACAAAATAGACTCACTGATGATGATACGATCTCCCTTCTTCATCTCACAACTGTTCTTCCCGCCGAGGTTGATCTCCCGCGTCCCATACTCGTCATGCCGAACCCACACATTCTCGCCGAGAGCTCCAGGCTCGCCTCCAGCTAGACCATAAGGAGGAACCGTCCGCCTCTCACTCAGCACACTGACGTGCAAGTCTCGGCGGAACTCGATTTCTCGGACGCAGCCGTCGCCTCCATTATACTTGCCTCGGCCGCCTGATCCCCGCCGGATCCCGAACTCACGGAGGATGCACGGTTATCGACGCTCTAGGGACTCCGGATCTGTGATTCTGGTGTTGGTCATGTGGACGTGCACGCCTGACTGGCCTTCCCAGCTTGGTCCTGCACCGGCGCCGCCTGCGATAGTCTGATTTCGATGGAGTTAGCAGGCGAAGACTAACATGATGCGAGACGAACGATGGCTTACCTCGTAGTATCCGAACCCAGACTTCGCCTTCCCATCGACCATCTCACCTTCGTACCCAAACGTCAGGTTATTACACGTTCCCTGGCTAGCCGCCGCGGCCTGGAACGCCCTCAACACCACATCCGTTACTCTCTGCGACGTTTCTACATTGCCGCCAACTGTGGCAGCACCCAGCGAAGGGGAAATGATCGTCCCAGAGGGTATGATGACGTTGATAGGAGCCAGGCAGCCCTGGTTCAACGGAATATCCTCCTTGACCAACGAACGCAAGACATAGATGATGGCGCTGAAGGTGATGGTCCGCGGTGCATTGAGGTTGCCGTACATCTCCCGACTAATCCCTGCAAAATCGAAGACGGCAGAGCCCTCTTCGCGATTGATTCGGATCTTAAGCTTGAGCTTCGAGCCGTCGTCCATTTGGTCCTCGGCCTCGAGTGGCAGACCACCAAACTGGTCATGAACTTGGCGGAGGAGGTTTCGGACTACCTTCTCAGCGTTGTTCTGGATTCCGAGTATGTATTTCTGATGTTGACCGTCAGTCATTCGCGCCTCCAACCATATTTATCTTTAGACAGACTTACCTGGACCGTTGGCAGGCCGTACTCCTTGATCGAGTCCTGGATGAGCCTTATACCCTTCTGATTGGCAGCAATCTGCGCTTTCAGATCGCTCACGTTATCATTCCACGTCCTCGTGCCGGAGGAACCAGGATACGACGCCGGCTTCTTCAGCATAATTTCAGCAAGATCTTCCTCGTCAAACCTACCTCCGTCAACCAACTTGAAGGACAGGAAAGAAGCACCCTCTTGCCAGATCTCCTTAGAATGTGGTGGCATAGAACCAGCAGATATACCTCCAATGTCGGCATGATGAGCCCGAGAAGCAGTCCAAAAGAGGACTTCGTTAGTCTCTTCGTCAATAACCGGCGATATCACTGTCACGTCAGGGAGATGGGAGCCGCCGGCGGCCAGATGATTGGAGACCAGCACATCTCCAGGGCGAAGAGAGTTGCCCCAGCGCTCGGCTTGGTAGGCCACGGCGTAGCTCATTGCACCCAGATGACACGGGATATGCGGCGCGTTGGCAACCAGGCCACCTGTCGGCGAGAAAATGGCGCACGAATAGTCTAGCCTCTCCTTGATATTGACGGAGACCGAGGTCATTTGCAGTGATCTGCCCATCTGCTCCGCTATGCTCATGAATCGGTGACCAAATACTGATAGTTGAATCGGGTCGACCTCGTCCGTCTCTGTCGTGAGCTCGACGGCTTCGTGGACGGAGCCTTGCGAAATCGCATTCTTGTCGAGAAGTAGGTGACGGGGAAGCACAGTCGCAGTCCAAGACGGCTGGATCATGATGGTCTGGGTTTGGTCCAGGATGATTGCAGGACCAACGATCCGCTCGGCCGGTGCAAGATCCTCGAGCTTGAAGAGGTCAACCTCGTGCCATTTGCCGCTCGTGTACAACTTCGTCGTGCTGGCCCTCCTGCTGCTTTCCACCAGTCTAGTCTCAACAGACTTGAGAGCCTGAGATACGCTGGCCACGTTGGAGTCGGGCGTCTTGCCCAGCGCGCGGACGCGAATGTCCTCCACCAGGATGTCGCGGTCTAGGACGAAGCCGAACTCCTCTTCGTGGTGCTCGACAAACTGGCGAGTGAAGTTCCACGATCCCTCGGGCTTCCGAATCATGAGCGAGCTATTCGTACCCTTGTACCGCAGGTTGAGGAACAGCTCGTGCTCAATCTGTTCGTCAGAGAACCCCTGGGCGGCCAAAGTCGCCGTAGCTTCGTCTGTCAAGACCTTAAATTCTTCTCCTAGCTGTGTATCGGAGAGGGTCGAAAGCTCAGCGGCCTTGGGACGCTGAATCTCGTGCGTCAAATCGGCCAGCGCCATGCCGTACGCAGACAAGATGGGCGAAATCCGATTTATGACGACACGCTCTACGCCTAACGCTTCGGCGACGTCACACGAATGTTGCCCGCCAGCTCCTCCAAATGTGGCTAGAACGTGATCTGATGTGCGAATGCCTCTCCCTTCTGTGAGTGAACGTATAGGTCTGCTCATGCTTTCGTTGGCAACGCGGAGGAAGCCACTGGCGATCTCTTCCGGCGTGAATGACTTTCCCTCTTCGGAGTTGATCTTCTCTGTGAGACTATGGAAAGCTGCGGCTGCTGCGTCGTAGTCGAGAGGTTCGTTCTCCTTTGGTCCGAAGATAGAAGGGAAGTATTCGGGACGTAGACGACCCAGGAAGAGATTCGCGTCAGTGACTGTCAGAGGTCCGCCCTTGCGGTAGCAAACAGGTCCTGGGTGGGCGCCGGCAGACTGCAAGGCAACGTCAGTTCACATCACCGCCGATGCATTGATAGTTTGTGATGACTTACGTCCGGCCCAATCGCAAACAGGCCAATCTTCCAGTGCAAAATTGAGCCGCCGCCAGCAGCGACAGTATTGATATCCAACTGCGGCGTCTGCAACGTGACCTCGGCCGTCTCCGTCTCAAAGACATGATCATACGTGCCCGAAAAGCGACTGACGTCCGTCGAGGTGCCGCCCATATCGAAGCCAATCACCGGCATCTTGGTCTCCGGATCATAGCAGGACTTGCCGAAGCCGATTACGCCGCCTGCTGGCCCGGAGAGGATGGCGAGTAACCCTGAGAAGTTCTGCCAGAGACAGAGGCCGCCATCACTTTGCATGAAGAGAAGCTTGCTTGCGATAGCGTCTAGGCCTCCCTTAAACCCGCTTCCAAAGTCGCGGACGTAGCGGCGGATGAGTGGGGAGAGGTACGCGTCGGCGTTTGCTGCGTTTCCTCGGGATACCATCTTGATCTGGACGGATGTGAGCCTGGGAAGCAGTCTGTGAGAGGAGGATGGCTTGTCTTACCGTTGGCTGCAGTTCAGAGGAAACAGAAACGTCGAAGCCCATGGACCGCGCTAATTCCGCTACCACGTTCTCGTGATTGGGATAGAGATACGAGTGGATGAAGCAAATGGTACGACTCTTGAACCCCTCGGCTTTGAGGTCGCTCAACTGGCTTGCCACGACTTCTAGATCCGGCTTCTTAAGGACTCGAACCGGCTCGCCAGTTAACCCCTTCACGAGCTCTGGATCGCTTTCGATATCAATGGGCTGCTTCTCCGGATTCTCCAAGAACTCCTCCATCGTCACGCGCTCATCAATCTCGACAACCCTCTCATACAGATTCTGCAACTTGTGAATACTCAAATCAAAGATGTGCGGCCGAGCCTGGTTGCCAATAACAAGCAGATCCCGAAATCCCTTGGTCGTGAGGAATGCGACGCGCTCACCCTGTAGTTCTAGGAGGGCGTTGGTGGCCACGGTCGTTCCCATGCGAACTGATTCGACGTCTGAGATGTCAAGGGGCTCGTCGCGGGATACTGGTGCGCCCCTGTAATGTGCCAGGACGCGTCTTATGCCTTCGGTGGGTGCATCTTTGTAGTTTCTTGGGTCTAGTGAAAGAAGTTTGAAGACCATTTCCGGCTCATTCGAGCCGGGTATGTAGGCGTGCACATCGGTGAAGGTGCCGCCGCGATCTGGTGATCAAATTGTGAGCCAAGACTGTCATGATGCTGGCCGAAAGTCTGCCTGCTGCAGACGTTGACTTACCTATCGCGATTCTAATCTTCTTTCTACTTGGACCCAGCGAGCCCACTCTGAATGACGGGGAAGTAAAGGTGCTTGAAAGATGTTATTCTTCAAAGTACGTTGAGTCGGCAAAGGCTGAGCCAACTGAGCGAGACAGTTACACGCATGCCACCGGTGTCGCGCTGAATGATGTGATAAGGCACACTCCATGCCTCCTACGTAGGAGTCCGTCCCCGATCTAATCACTGTGTTGCATATCCCCCGCATTGTTTCCCGAAGTGCACCATCCGATCCCCAATGCGCAGCTTATCAGGGCTGCCGCATTCCCGGGCTCGGCACCGGAGGCGAACCCCGAAGCCTCCGAAACCTCCTCCAAAGTGGAGCTGGGCATCACAACCTGGGGGTGTCAGCGACTCGGCTTGCTGGCCCGAGATGTCTTCAGTGATTATGAAACTGGGGCCTGAGATTAGTGAGATCGATGAAGTGCATCTTGTTAACGACTGTGAGATGTTTCCAACTTTAGGGCTAGCTGATCTCAGGGTATGCCATCTAATCAGTTGGTGTGCGCGCCTCCTTCCTCCGCTTCATCCATGAGACGATACCTACTTATCGTGCAGCCAAGTCGCATCTTGTTGCCGGCACCGATACCAGCTATCCCAAGGTAGAAGATTCTGACTGAAGATATCCTCTCTGCGGGAGACGCACTGACGTGGTGCGTAAATCTGTTCCGGGTATGAGGATGCGGCCACCAGAAAATGCTTCGATAAGACCAATCTTGGTTGTGTTCATGAAGTTGGCTGTTGGACCGAATGGAGCCCTCTTGTTGATAAGTTGATAACGACGGCTTCGCGACCCGAGCCGTGCATCAAAGGCGAACGTCAACTCGGTTCGCCAACCCGCTTCCACTCGAACATAACCGCACGTCGTATGCACATTGCGCGCTTCAATCGCCAATGGTCCTCGGGTTGTCAGGAGAGATCCCGTCTGCTAAGGCGATTGTCATGTGTCTGATAACCGATTTACAATTGCAGATTCTCCTGACTCTGAACCGAATTGCCGAATGAAGATGCGAGCGACTTATCTGGTTTCTAGATACCGGGAGAGAAAGGCGATTGAGGAGATCCTACCGCGTTGCTGAATGATGAAGTGAAGCCATGGATGCAGGCAGTATGAGATGGACTGCATGAAATCTGTACATGTACTTATGTGGTGATACGTTAGTCAAGTTCTTTCCCAGCTTCTCTCCATGGAATAAGATAATTACTTGATATCGGATCTTAGCACTATACTATTCTTTTTGAATGTCCGAGAAGCAAATCAACGCAAAAGCCAAGATCGGTAGCAGTGACGATGTCGTCAATCATGACATCGATGTCGCTCATTCAACCGATATCCAGATCGACCGCTTCCAAGAAGCAAAAGTCGTGAGAAAGCTGGACCTGTATATCACACCCATACTCTTCATCGTCTATCTCTCATGCTTTATCGATGGAGCCAACATCGGTATGTACACATACCCAATTTCATCAAACTCTTACTAAAACCTAGTTCCAATCATTTGTCTCCGACCAAGTTTCTAAACATGTTACAGGAAATGTCAAAGTCGCCGGCATGCCCGAAGAGATCGGCGCCACAAACCAGCAATACTCAACCGCCGTATCCCTCTTTTTCGTAACCTACGTGCCCGTGGAAGTCCCAGCCGTCCTCCTCGTCAAACGCTTCGAACCGCGTTTCGTCCTGACAGCTCTCTGCGTAATCTGGTCCGTCACGACAGTAGCCAACGGGCTAATTCGCAATGTCGGCGGCCTCTACGCCTGTCGTTTGGTCCTCGGCGCCTGCGAGGGCGGCTTGTTCCCTTCTCTCAACATGTACCTCACCATGGTATACAAGCGAGACGAGATTGCGAAGCGCACATCCTACCTCGTCTCGTGCACGGCGTTATCCGGTGCTTTCGGAGGCCTGTTGGCGTACGGGTTGTTGCATGCAAATGGACAGTGTAGGCGGGTACGCTGGCTGGAGATGGGTGTATCTCACCGAGGGGGCGTTTAGTGTTGTATGCGCCTTTGCTGTTTGGTTCGGTTTGCCTAGCGACGTTCGAAAAGCTTACTTCCTCAATGAGGAGGAGCGAGTGATCATGGATATGCGGCACCAAGAGAGGTTGGATTACATGGGTAGCAACGAGCTTGATTGGAACGAAGTTAAGCTCGCGCTCTTGGACCCAAAGACTTGGCTGAGGTATGTGTTGCTTGAGGACCTAAACGCGAGAGAGAATTTCCTGACATTTACGCTCGCAGCGCGTGGACGCAATTTTGTCAGAACATCTTGACAAATGGATTCGGCACTTTCTTACTCTCCATATTGCACGCCATGGGCCACAGCACGCTGGTTAGCAACTACTTGACAATACCCGTGTATTGCCTCGGTGCGCTGGCATTCTTCACTTTTGCATTTCTCTCAGACAAGTACGAAAAATGCGGCATGGTGAGTTGAGTCATGCTTGATTCCCGTCGTATTGCTGTAGTAGCAGCAGCAGACTTTCGGCACGTAAAATTTCTCTTCAGTACCAACGTTGTAGGCGCAATTGGCTATGCAATCTTGATCGGCGTCAGCAACAATGCCGTCAAATACTTTGCCTGCTTCATTTGCACTATCGCAGTATATAACGGCACAGGGCTTAACTTGGCCTGGCTCAACGTCAACACAGCACCACAATATCGGCGTGCCACGGCCATTGGTATTCAACAGACAATCGGCAACTCAGCCGGCGCTGTAGCAGGCCAAATCTACAGAAGTTCGCCGTATGTTCTTGGGAATGGGTTTTCGCTCGGAGCCATCTTTGTGGCAGAGTGTTTGATCGTCATCCATTGGCTATTCCTCAGACACCTGGACAAGGAGAAGGAAGCTATCCTCACCGGTGACAGGGAAGACACGCGGAAGAAGCAGACAGGCGACCGAGATATTGAGTTTAGGTACCGCCTCTGATTATTTCAATTGCCTCCCTATCCTGGACTGTACTGGTGTGAGGTGGTGTTAAGGCCGGATACAGGGTCGCTATTTGTGGTGCCAGACTTTCGTGGACTCGAGCCTCTGGCAGATTTGCGTCAAGTTAATTGGAAATGTTTGTTCGGGAGCAGGCCCGAGATATCAAATCCAGTATTTGGCCCACACTTCGTGTTCTTCCTTGGTACCTCTGAAGGTGAACTCGAGTTCGGTGATGTCTTGGAATCCCTCTTTCACTTTGGGCTCCTTGAAGCGGGATTTGAATCCATTGAAGGCCATCCTAGGGAGTGCTGTTCGTGACTCAGGATTGAGCTGCCATAAATTAGCTGCAGTCATGTTTCTAAGGCCAGATTCGAGCTTACAGATTCATTCATAGATCGTACGGCGTCATTGTGTTCGCAAATATGGAGAGGTGTCTTGAACCAAACACATCTGATTGGAATGCCATTTTTCGCTGCGAGCTGAACCCAAACAGCTCTTGTGTCGGGGTCGGGATTCGTGTTGTCTGGACTGAGTTAGTGCAAGGACATGGCGGGAGAATTCGCGCCGTAGCTGACCTATTGCTACCGACTGGCCTTCACTCAGTAGCTCTTTGGCGGCCTGCACGCACTTGACTCGACTGGCAACACGTCAACAACTAGAAAGATCCGAGCAAGGTGAGATGAACTGACGTCTTTAGCGTGTCCTGGTTGATACGTTTATACCCCAAGGGCTTGAGGTACTTCCAGAAGAATGTACTCTTCCCAGCACCTGGTGGGCCACAGGAAAGAACGATGTCCTGTTTGTTTTTCTTCTCAAACAGAGCATTCGATGCCTCTGATTTGGAAGACTCTGGGTATGGGAAATGCACAATGTCGAAATCCCGGGCAAAGTCCCTAGGTTTCTCGTCAAGGAAGAATTCTTCCGGTGTCTTGAATGTGATCCCGATGTTGTGGGCCAGGTTTCGATCAGAACAGCTGAAATCTTTGGAGAATTTTGATGCCGCGATTCGACCGCCAGCGTCGCCGACGAAGATACTCTCCTCCAGGTTGACGTCCTCAATAAGGTCGTAATCAGCGCAAAGCTCCTTCCACATCCCCGGCCTTGGTTTTCTGTATATGTCTTTCTCTGTGGCGGCATATATGGTGGTTGGGATATCAAGCTGCGTCAACACGGCATTCGCCTTCTGCTTGAAAGCCGAGACTCGGTCTTTTGTCGATTTCGGGGTTTTTGCTTTCGGATCTGCGTGAAGGACGAGGCCGGCTTGATTGGATAGTACCACAATACGATATCTATCAGGGTTAGCTGGACCCATTTAGTCCGAGGGCCAAATGATTATGCAGTACCCCTCATTTTTGTACAGGTCCCGCAGCTTTCCAGGCACAGAAGCATGCCACCATTTCCAGTCGTCGGCGGCATCGGCATGCTTTTTGCCTGAAGCTGTTGTAATTAGGGTCGAGTCCTAGGCGCCTATCTGTCAACTTTGATCGCTTGATAGGTATGATATCGTGCGAGCTGGCGTACCAGGTCAAAGGCAGCCACCTTCCTCCTCTTCTCTGATTCGGTCGAGGGCTTATCTGGTTCATAGCGGCCGACAAGCAGGGTAGCGGGTGTATCGTCGTTAGGTGCGCGTTCGGTCCATATTGTACGGTCTTTTGGCTTTTGTGACGTCGGCTTGAAGAAATTCGCAACTGCATTCTCTGTAGAAAGTCCAAAGTTAACGATGGTCCATGGCGTGGGCAAAGGAGAGCGTACTCGTCGTGCCGCTCTGGACTTTCCGCTTGACAGGCGGGGGAGAGATCGAATCTCTTTGCTTTCGTTTCGTAGTTGACGACCTCGAGCTCGACATGATCGCAGTGGACTGAATGGTCCGTTGACTGAGCAATTGACAAAGTATTCGGCCGTTGACCTGGAAGAGCAATGTTCGCATGTCGATGACCGTAGCTCAAAGCTTGGGAAGGAAGCGGCAAGCTTTGGTGGGGCACGGCCACTTTACTGGCAGAAAGCGCGACGGCGCCCACGCGCCTGCGACGGGCGGACACGTGACTCAAAATGTCGAGGTACGTGTCGTATCGGTGGAGCGATTTCACTTTCACTTTCATCTCACTGAGACGCCTTTCTGGATCTCTCTCACGCCTCACTACGGTGATCCTTCCCCCCAACTTGCCGCTAACCCCGCGCAAATCGTCATTCAGGATGTACGAGCTCTTTCTCACAACGCTCGTTGACGATGACGATATTCAGGCGGCATGCTCCGTCCTCGGCGGTCTCTGCGCCATGCCTGCATGGCAGAGTCTCCATCGCGTCCTTTACTTCAAGGGCCCAGGCAAGCCCGGCGGGATCTCGAACCAAACTTCAATCGTCAAAACGCCTCGCAAGGACATTCAGATGCTGTGGAAAGACTTGCATCAGCAACTGAGCCGTCAATCTTACATCCTCCAGGCCCGATATGAGGTATTCAAGGATAAGGACTTCGGCCCGACCGCTCCGGAAGTGGACTTCAATGCGCGCCCCGGCACCCTCCGATGGACCGATTTCCCTGATCCTCCCCAGGTCCGCTCGTCGGTCACTCAGCGCAAGAAGACTGAAATTTGGGATCAACGAAACTTGTTGTCTGTGATGAAAGACAACAATTACCAGTTAGTTTTACTCACCTGGTGTTGGCGATAGCGATCTCACAAGAACGCAGGTTCAAGAGCGAGGCCATTGAGGAAACCTATCAGTTCTTCCGAGAGGACGTAGAGTTTTGCCTCTCAAGACACTACATTCTCCAGATGAACGGCGACAATGGTCCTCTCACTCAAACTGCTGCATGGGACACCATGTCACCTGCAGACCCTGGGCAGCGATGGATGTTTCTGATTAAGGTTCATGTTCACCAAGACAACAAGCCCGACGAGATCCTCAAGGCGCATGAGCAGTTGGCCAATATTCGACGTGAGCTCGAGGGCGTCTTCGAGTTCAAAACGTTTGACAGACGTATACACGATACCCGCGTTGCGGTTGAGATGAGAAATGCGCCTGCACCACTGCCTCAGGTCATGACCATCACAGACCAGCGGTAAAGCGCGGCTATCCTACCGAAATCATGGATCATCACGGCACATCCCCGATCCATGTCTCATAACACACACTCATCAGTTGGCAAAGCGATTGATGAACTTGAGCACGTGGTCAAAATCAACCACCATTGCGGTTCGCTGGCTGGGACTGTGCTCGCCAATACCTCAGCCTCCAGTCGCTTGCTGAGCGTCGCATTGGACGCTATCAGGCCTTTGAATAGCGCAAGAAGCTTAGACGAGAACTTTGAAGACTGCGGCTGTGGAATTCAAGAACGAGCTCCAGAGTTAAACCGTGGATGCTCACGATTTTCGCCCGAAATCGGGTCAGAGAAGAAACCTACCCTCATCGAATGCCTCCAATACCCCTGAAAATTTCTTCCTCACAGCGGTGAGCTTCTTGCAAAAGAAATCACGCGGCAATCGAAAGAATTGCAGAGTGCGAAGTTGGAAACAGGACTTTGGAGATTGAGGGGGCAGAAAGACGGTACTCGGAAATTCGGCACGAGTACGAGATGGGGTTGACATACGGAGTACCTTGATAGGGAATCCACAGGTTCCAGAAGATTTCTTCAGTCAAGTGGGCCAACATGTGTCGTCAAGAATAGGTAGCCTAGGACCACCAGCTACCTTAAATCAGAGATGGCATCAAACTTATTTTTGACTGATGCACACCGCCTTAAAACCGGCAAAGTGCCGTTATTGCACCTGTCAGTCATGAATTGACGTATCTTCATAGTTTTGGCTCTGTTCATTGACAATTGGATCGATCCTACTGCTAACTCGCCTAGTGACAGTTTTTGGTCAATCTATTCTGGGTTGATTGTCTGTGAGTAGAGACGAGCAAGAAAAAGAAATAGATAGTGCACAGCAAACGACGGGCTGAGGTCGATTTACAGAGTATCATTAATCTTGGAGCAATCTCAAATAATATCACTATTATGCGAGACGATAGAACATCAAAATGTCGCTCTCGGACTTTGGGAACTTTAGACCTCACAACAAGGTATGACGTACGATAATTTTACTTACCGCCAGATGCGTGGTCGAAAATATTGGCCTTATTTCTTTTCAGAGCGGCACGATATGGCCAAGACCTTTTTGTCTTGCCGTAGCCCGTCCCCCCTTTGCTCGTTGACGGTTGGCGCCATCATCCATGGACCTTGCACGGCCCAGGCGCCAAAACCGATGGCCCTGGTTTCGAAATGATTAAACGTGCAGCGGTCAGCTGTGCGCTGCGCTAAAAAGGAATCCCCGGAGAAAAATTCAGTCGTCCTCGAACTGGCCCCCAAGATCTAGGCTCGTTTCACTCGGAGATGATTTCCCGCCTAAAGGCTTGGGGGACCACCGTATACTCTCCACATACGGCCACTGATAAGTTGAAAACCGAGGTGGTGAGGGGAATATTGATCCAAACTCGTCTTTTGGCGAAGGAATAGAAACGGGGTGGCATCTACAAGGTGTTCATATACGACTGGAGCTGGTCGAGGGTGTCAGTGCGGCGAACGAATCGAGTCAATCAATATCCGCAAAGGGAACTGTCAGAACAAGCATATTGACTCGAGAGCGGTTGTGTTCTGTTCAACTTGCTGCATCGTCTCCTGCCCCTCAGCTTTCAGAAGTTCGGAAGGACCAAAAATCATCTCTACCCGTAACGCACGTGTCCGCCAGCGATACTGGCTTGAGCCACTGAAGACGGGCTTACAGGGCTCATCCAGGAATGGACCACTTTGGGTGACACAATCCACCGAGCCCCAGGCCCGTCGCTCGCCCCTGGGAAGGATGACGATCGCGGATCACTCCTTTGCCCAATCGGAATCATTCAAGGCCTGGGTTGATGTGCGCCAAACGTTTTAGCACCACGGAGACACGCGAGTACCAAGGAAAGTATGTGTTAGTGATTCTCGTTGATCTTCGCGGGCGAGATCTAAGGTTCAATCTATCCAACGTCGCCTACGAAAGTTTACTGCCAGTCTGAGAGAGTATTTTCTGCTGACACATATTGCATTGGACGAGAGTTCCCCGTTTTCTGGAAATCTGCCTACATTTCGTTTATACCCGTAAACTCACCTGTTCCTATGAGTCCTGAAAAGGGAAAAGGGACAGTAAGCAGTTTTGCTGTGGTCTTCTCTCTTGGCCGAACTGAGTAGCGCCAGGGGCGACATGCTGTTTGTGTTTCAGGTTCAGACGGCCAGTCGCGAGGGGGGATCAAAGACCGGGGTCAGCACTGGTTGCCAACACGCCAGTGGTTGGATACTTGGATCCGACTCCAGGGACAGCGATGTCCTCCAAAGGGTTAAATTAAGCTTGGGGTCAAATTGGGACGACTGAAGCGAGGGATGCCCGCCTTGCGAGCTATCTAGCCGAATAAGAAAAGTGAATCCGTACAGAAACTGCACCAACTGACTGCAAGTTGCTGAACCCTGGTTAGAAAGCCACAATCCGAACTGGGAGCGTCACCCGCGCAGCCGAAGCTGCAAGGCACACATCCCGCAATTTAGACACAACAGCGGGCATCCCCACAACGTTAACCCCTTTCAAGATTATTGCTCCAATGAACGATCGGTGACACCCTTGGGCATGCCCGGCCGGGACTGCTTCTTTACGGCGGGAAGCGGTGCTGCAGCCTGCGTTGCCCATTCAGTTCCTGACGAACCCTTGCGGTATAGAGGTTAAACGCTTCCCTTCGAGGTATCAGATCCCTGGTTGTTAGTTGAACCGACGAGGCGGCGACGTGGGCCAGTGGGACGGGAATGCGGTCCCCCTATCCAGAATTTAGGCTTGGCAGTTCTCAACCGGCCTGACCATGCCCGGTTAGTGGGGAGGAGGAAGACCGAGGACGATGTTCGTGGTTGAAGACGGGAGGGGACGGGGATGAGGGGGGGTGATGCGAGGAACCAGAGAGGCCATACATATAGCATCTCGGTCTCCTCGTTTCTCGAAAAGAGAGTTTGTTTTGTCTCTTCAACAGTCTCAGTCACTCATCTGTCCACTCTTTACTTTCAGTCCTTCTCTACAACTCGACGCCGGCGTCATTTCACTCACTTCTCACCTTTGTGTGCACTTCTTCTAACGCCCGGAAATCACCTTTTTCAAAACAACCAACCAAATCACCGTCAAGATGAAGTCTGTCGCTGCTTTCGCCCTTACCGCCTCCATGGCCAACATGGTTGCCGGCCACGCCATCTTCCAGCAACTCTGGGTCAACGGTGTTGACCAGGAGTCCAGCTGCGTTCGCATGCCCGTAAGTCGACTTACATAGTCACTCCATCGCAAAAGTGGCATCAAAAGACTAACATGACCATGATAGGCCTCCAACTCCCCCGTCCAGGACCCCACATCCAACGACATGCGCTGCAACGCCAACTCCGCTGCAGCCACCACCACCTGCGGCGTCAAGGCCGGTGACACCATCACCGTCGAGATGCACCAGCACAACACCCGTGCCTGCACTGAGGAGGCTATCGGTGGTGCTCACCACGGCCCCGTCATGGTCTACCTGAGCTCCGTCACCGACGCCGCCACCGCCGACGGCTCCAGCTCCTTCTTCAAGATCTTCGAGTCTGGATACTTCGCCAACAACAACACCTGGGGTAACGACCTGATCAACGAGGGCTGCGGCAAGCAGAATGTTGTCATTCCCTCCGACATTGCCCCCGGTGACTACCTTCTCCGTGCCGAGACCGTCGCTCTCCACGCCGCCGGCTCCGAGAACGGTGCTCAGTACTACATGAGGTATGTACAACCTACTTTTGACTCATCATAGCCTTCAGATCAAGATGTTAACAAGTTCGAAGCTGTTATCAAATCAAGGTCGAAGGCAGTGGCACTGCTAAGCCCGAGGGTGTCGTCTTCCCCGGTGCTTACAAGGCCACTGACCCCGGTCTGTTGATCAACATCTACAACACCATCACCTCGTAAGTACACCCATTTACGCTCACTATCAACGGGAAGGCACGTGAAAGCAAGCAACTAACAATCAAAAAGCTACGTCATTCCTGGTCCTGCCGTCTACGAGGGTGGTGGCTCTTCCGGCTCTGCACCGGCCTCCTCCGCTCCCGCTGCTTCCGCCCCGGCCGCCACCAGCGCCGCTGCCGCTTCTTCGGCTCCCGCTGCTGCTGCCCCCACTACCCTCGTCACTAGCGCCGCTGCCGCGCCTGTCACCACCTCTTCCGCCGCTGCTGCCTCTACCTCTGCTGCTGCCGCCCCTGCGCCCAGCAGCCCCTCCGGCTGCAAGCGCCGCCGTTCCCAGAAGGCCCGCCGCTCTGCCAAGTACTAGAGTTTACTAGGTCAGAATCTGGGCGTCGAGTGAGATCGATAGACGGTTGTTTATAGAGGAGACGTTGTATCCTTCCGGTACATATTAGAAGTTCTTTGTACATAGTATACCGCGTAATTCTGCGATTTACGCCCTTTTCGAGTGGCACAATACAACAAGACTTTTGTTCAAAACAGTTCCAATCCCTCAATGACCGCATGCTTCGAATGCTATTGTACAATGGGAGGCGTGTCAATGTCAATTAATGTTGCAACGACCCATACCTACCTAGCACATAAGTGGGTGGGTAGACACTTAACCTGGTTAAAGTACATGTACTTCTACCTTGGTTGATCAATTTCAGTATACGCTTATTCCACAACTGCCAAAATAGAATAGTGTGGAGATGGGCAAGTGGCCGGTCGACATCGCTCAAACAAAGTTGTCATGATTCAAAGAGGAAAGAGAAGATTCAAGTGATGGTCTGAGTGTTCTTTCATATGTGTACGTACTTATGCTGATATACAAAAACAAGACTCGCTTGCAAACTCAAACAAACTACTAAGCAAATAAAATCAAAGCCGCTCCAAGTTGCAATGCAAATGTCTTTCAGCGCTGATCTCCAGACCAGAGCAAGACCGATGTGAAGAGAAGTATATAATCGCCACCATGGGATGGCAAGAAATAGAGTAACTTACGTGCTGTAAACAGCAACGTACTTGACCTCCATACGAGACTCCTTGCCGCCAACAGTCTGCGCATTGGGAGTCTTGGAACCAGCCTTGGCATCGGGGAACTCGCCGCCGATAGCAACATTGAGCAGGATCATCTTGGGCGTCTGAGCAAGGTTCTTCCAGACAGCCTCGTCGCCAATCTCCTGGCCCGTGATGGTCTTGGTCACCTTGTCGTTGAGGTACCACACAAGCTTCTCGGTGGCGAAGCCGCCGCCGGCAGACCGGTCAACCTCGCAGGCAACCTTTACAAACTCTCCGCGGGGGAACTCGGCGCTGGAGCTGAGGCCGGTCTTTTCGTTGCATGGGCCGCCGTTAATAACACCGCAGTGAGCGGTCTGGAACACCGTGCCGACACCGTTGGAGACTTCGAGCATGTCGATCTCGCCGACGCTGGGCCACGAGGTCAAGTCTGTGCGGAACGCGGAGCCCATGGACCAGAAGGCGGGCCAGATACCGGACTGTGTTGCCGGGTCCGAAGCCGGAACCATGATGCTGGCCTCCATGCGAAGCTTGCCCTTAGCCGGGCAAGTGAAGTCTTGCGCGGCGTTGGTCTCGATACGGGATGAGGTCCAGGCCTCGCCGGTCTTGATGGGCGTGATGGTCAATGTGCCGCTTTCTGAGATGGCAATATTCTTGGTGTCCTTGGTGTAAGTCTGGATCTCCTGCGTGCCCCAGTTGGTGGCGCCACCAGGATACCCGGTGCCGACATCAAACGTCCACTTTGACGAATCGGGAAGAGCGCCAGCCGTCTGCGTCGAGAAGTCGTCCTGAAAGACGATCTTTGCGTAACCGGCGGGGAGGGTCGGACCGCCGCCCGTGCTGTTGCCCCCCTTGCCCGGGGTCATGCTGGCGGCGGGTTTGAGGGCGTTGCTGATCGGGGTCGCGACGGCGGACTCTTGAGGAAAAGATGGAACGGCTCCGGATGGGGCGAAGCCTGGCTTGCTGCCTTCCGGGAAGCCGCCGCCGGGGTAACCTCCCTTGGGAGGGAAGGGCGCCGGGGATGCCCAGCCCGCGCTGAAGAGAAGAGGAAGAAGGGAAAGAACCTGCTTAGCCGTCATGGTGAAAAGCTTCGTCGAGAAGGACTGGGATAAGAAGTGGGAGAAAAGAATGAGAAAAAGATAAATGTGAGATAGAGAAAAAGAATGGCGCTTGCGCTTGATGTCTTGCAGATCGGATGATGATCTAGAATATTTCCTTTCGATGAGATGAGATCTCAATCTTCTTTATATCTTCCATGGATGGACTCATAGCAGGAAGCCATTATGACCTTCGCTTAGAAGGTTCGTCCTGTACAGATCACAATCTCTATTCCAAGTCTAAGTGACTGAATGCTACTAAGTGTGGATTAGGACAAGGAAGACACTATTTTCAGCATCCAATTGCACCATAGTCATGAGGTTTCCCCATCTTAGCAAACGGGTGTTAAGATAAGGTCGCTTACCAAGTAGATGGCTTTTTGGGGGCTGTCATCCCATCATTCGCTGCCGCTACTGGCGGCCGGGTGGGTCCCGGAGGGGCCTTGAGTCTTGACGTGAACTATTCCGGGTCACCGGCGCACCGGCCGGCATCAGAAAAGAGCCTTGCCAGCGCACATTTTCTTAGCGACTCCTGATCCGGGCTTCATATCGGTCCAATTAGGGGCCTCGTTTTTGCAAGAGCTTGGTGTTTGGCTGACAATTGACAGTAAATTGTTTATAACCAATGACTCGGCACTATCGTTACTCTCCCGCTGTCGTTCATGCGTTACTGACTGGACCCCGGATCGGTCAGGCACAATCTGGAACTTAATGTTGGTGCTAAGACGATGGATCTCCACCCAACCCACCATCAATGTCAAACAGTTCATTCTATTTCCAACCGACGAACCGGCCCCTAGACGTTTGAATTTACCTCTCGCAGGCACAACGCCAAAAATGGGTGCTCCTGGCGTCGCCAATCGAGACTGAGTTATCCGCGCGCGCCAAGGTGATACTCACGGGGATTGAATCGGACGCAACGCTGCGCCTAACTTGCCGTGACAGACTGACAGCTTATTCTACACACGACAACTTGGTAAAGAGGCCTAGATTCTGTGGTTCGTCGTCGGTGATTTTGCCTGTTTCTCATATTCTCCGTTAAAGCTTGTCAAGGATGGAAGGTTCGGCTGCAGCTTTTTTGGACTTACGATTGCTGTGCACAATATACCCCAGACTTGGACAGCTCGCTGACCTCATGCTTACCAAGCCGATTGTTAACTAAGATGTTTCTTGTGTCTATTTTGACAATTGGGTGACACTTTGATAGCATTGACTATTTCAGAACTCACGCTCGCCACGTGGATTCATTTAGGTAATCTCTTTGGGATCGCACATAGAGAGGCGCGCTCGGCCGACTATATTCCGGGGCTAACATCGCCTCGAAGTTCCCCACAGACAGCCAACCTCCATCGCCTTTCTCAATGCCCTAGTTAAATTTCGCGATAATAATCTCGGTTTACCTAAAGTTTGCCTGCTTTGTGGTGATTTCTGGCTCTTGGCAATCAGCAGTTCGATTTCCGGTCGTCAATACTCTGTGGGAGAGATATGTTGAAGTGAATGCCGTGATATCCCCAGTTGTAGATCGTACGGACCGGAGCGTTGCTGGGGGAAGTGTCTTATCAGTTCATCATTCGAATCAACATGATCTACAGAATACCTCCAGTTATAACAAACATCAAAGGCGTCGAGGAAGTAAGACGAGAAAGATCATCACACCTAAGACAGCAGCGAGCTTGGATAGAATCCCAACTTAAGTTTTGGATTGGCTTGCGTATACGTAAAGAATGTTTTTCTTTCACCTCGCATATCGCGTGCTCATCTTCTGTGTTAAAATCGATCTGAAATGTGACCAGTGCCCAAGACAAATATTGAATGCAGCTCAAGGATTTTGTAACTTCGATAATGCTAGCTCTGTTCTTCACTGACTCTTAACAACGGGCTGGAAGAGCTCCGACTACCTTTGTTGATTAGCCACCTCCGTAAAGCGTTCAGCTGTGTGTATCTTGCCGAGGAAGAAGAAAACGGCTGCGGCTGTGAATCGGCGTGTACCATTTTCATAGCTCTAACCGTCACTCTGGAAGGCTGCACGAACTTCAACAGTGTTGGAGATGAACAAGGCTCGCGGCGATGCGGATACCACACTATCCCTTTGTGGTGACTCATTCATAGGCAAGTAGGTGTGCTAACCCTTGTAGGAAGACAAGGCTACCTGTTTAGGAACGTCTTGGAAGATGGAGCTGGCACGCCAAAATTATCGATCTCGTGGCTTGCTGAGCCTCTGGTATCTGCTTATCATGAGTGGTCGATTGAAGCTGTGTCGATATGCAGAGGCCCTATCTGGGGCAAGCCACAGCACAAGCCATCGAATCAACTATACGAGTTGGTTGCACCAAGCGGCTCGTACGGCACCTCTTCCGCTGAGTACTGCCACTCGAGCTGATGTCTCACTTACCCAAGTGTTTGTACCGGGGGCTGTGAGCTGCATTGATGTATACTATTTCTGCCTCCTGGAAGGTGATCGTGAAAAGTTCACAAGTAGGTGTATGCCATCTTGAGAAAACTAGATGTGTGAACATCTTTCATCGTTGCTCTCTCTTTTGCTATTGGTTGAATCCGTGATATAAAGGGTTTCACATCTCCCAGGACTATGACCTCCGATGAATTATATCACCACTGCATCACCTTCGATAAGTCTTGGCTTATCTACCACTTGCTGACCTTGTGCACTGGTTTGACATTTCCCAATGGCATCCGCAAACCCTCAGGCTGGTGACTTATCACAAGAGTCTCCTCAAACAAGTCATACCGACAAAACCAATGCAACACAAGACATAACGTCAGAAAATAGCCGCCGTAAGGAACCCTCAAAGAAGCTCATGTTCATTGTATCACTGACAAGTTGTCCCACTGCTATAGTGGAAGAAAGTGCCCGACATAACCTGGTAGCTGTTGACAAGGCGCTAGTGCAGGGTGATTGGGACAAGTTGGATTTTCGGCCGTTCATTCTTGCGAACAGAGCTCTTTTCGGAGCATTCCTTATCAACTGTGGCATTCTGGCTGGCCCCAACATTTTCAGCCAACAAGAAATCTTCAGCGTCAGCAAAACGTCTTACTACATCTTACAAGCCTTGCTTATTATGATCAGAACCTGCACGGTGGCCCACCTCGAATCTATGCTTCTCAATCTCTACCGAATGACACCATTCATCCTTTGTGCCGGAAAAGAAGGCGCAACGGCGGGCGAAACGATTCTCAGAAGCTACTTCCCATCGCCAAGCTTGACGGTTGCGTGGGAGACCAAAAACTGGTTCCTGCTTCTCGCCTACATCACTTATTATCCAAGTTATCTCGCCATCGGCTTCAAGTCTGCTCTGTTATACGAGGATTACGGAACAATCAACAACAACCTTTACGTTAACATCTGGGCCTGTTATACACTGACGGCCTTTTACAGCGTGATTCAAGTAAATATTGTTGCTTTCGCGATATACCTTTGGAAGCACCCAACAGGGCTGCGATGCGACCCAGTTTCAATAGCAGACATATTAGTTCTCTTCAGGCAGTCTGATATCCTGAAAGACTTTGAAGAATCCTCCATTGCGGACAGAGAGTCAATGATGGAAAAGCTGAAAGGAGTCCGCCTGTGTCTCAAACATCGGAAACGAAACAACAACAAAATTTGGCATGGATTTGGATGCACTGGGAAGACAAACGGTAAGTCCAAATATTTTCGCCTTATTCGATCCAAACTGACAAATATAAATCCAAGGGAAAGCCAATGAGCGTTTCAGAAACGAGCGAAATTCCAACTATAACAACGAACGGCCTCGCCTTGATACGCTACAACTCTTCCTGGGAAGTCGCCAGGCCGATCTCTGTCTACTTTCACTTGTTTCTTGCCTTTTTTCTGATGGTTCTATTTATTTGGGGAGTAGCCATTGCTCCGTCACTCGCGCAGAGCAACGACAACAAAAATATGCGTTGCTGGGAACCACAAAACCTATCCCGCACTTCGGCCAATCTTCTGCTCGGCATTGTTTTCTCCATAGTAGATAGCACTAGTGATGGATGCAAAGTCTGCTTTTCATTCCCGCTGTTCATTGTCATCAGCATAGGACTCGCAGGTTGCACGGTATCAATTATGTGTGAGATGCTAACGGCATCTGTATCTCGCCGCACGCCACGGGACTATCTATCGATCGCAGACATCGTATCTTGGTCCTCGACAAGTCAGCTGCTACACCAGGAAAGAAGCCACAGCACAGTTGACGAAGCAAAGTACAACGACCCGCTGGATGTGGATGAGGATGTGAAGGGAGATCAGGGATCAAGATGGTACATGCAGAGTCGACTAGAGTTACAGCTGAAACGCCTTCGTCTCGGATATACCAAGGTTCCCGGCAAGGAATACTTTGTTTTCGGCATCACAGATGAGGAGCCCGCAAGTTTGCCTGATGTGCGAGTTTCCAGACTTTCGCGTAAGCTGGAGGTACAGTCAAAGAGAGAAGAAGAGGGGCTCCCCCAAAAGCTGAGCATTCCAATGGGTAATAGCGAACCCATGTTCAAGAGGGTCTTATAGCCTACATGTAGGTAGAACACCAATATCATGGGTGAAGTCGTGAACTACCAGTACCAAGACTTTCAGGGGCAATCAGAAGGAAAGATTGTAGGCGAATCAATATGATTGCCGAGGATCAAACTCCTGAACGATGCACGTTTCTCAGATAGTTTTGTTTGGTTTGTTGTATTTTTATTCTTTCCTGAGACTTTGGGAAATTATAGAGGGCGCTTGAGAAAATGCTGTAGCTAATATTGAGCTACGAGGGACCATTGTTAATCTTAGACTAGAGAAGGTACTCCTACAGATAGATTCAAAATAGAAATAGACTTTTTGCTGTCTAGTGCAAATCGATAGAATGGAACTAA